>DXKC01032822.1:0-14537 GCA_031170775.1 Cymbopogon citratus
TTGGGTCGGGTAGTAGTTAGGGCTCTTGAGATATGGGTTGGGGCGGGTTTGGGGAGGGTTCCAACCCATTAGCAGGTCGACATTAGGGGCACTGGCAAATGAACAAAGGAAACAACATATCAACAGTACAATGGTCAAGACAGCCATGGAACCATGAGCAACGTCCACCCCTAGCCATCAAAATCAAATAGGACAGATGCTTGGGGCTGGATGTCACCCATGGTTTGATGACTGACTTGAGAATAACGATAACACCAACAAAAACCACCGCCACCGTAAAGGACTCATCATTGGCCATAATCATATCAAACTTATACGAATTCACAAACCAAATCCAAATCAGGAATGATTGCAGCCATCAACCGCCATCTATAGCAATCACCAAGATATGGCAACAAGCTTGATTATCCAACTCTCAAAAAATTAACCCAATGTATTGACAGATATTTCATATACTCAAGAATTATGCAGCCACTCACCCTTCATGAAAAGCACCAGCCACATAGCAGTTACGCCCTGTGACCACCCCCACAAGAAAATCCTCTTGATCCTCCATAAAAAAAAAGATAAAAAAAAAGAGAAGGTATATAAAACTTATCTCGATAAACTCAAATTCTTCAAACATATATATGATAAAATCAAATTCTTCCAATTTAACAAGTGGATATATCATTTCTATGGAAGGAAAATATAAAACTTTAGAAAATACAGATATTGACAGATATTTAGATATTTCAGAAACTTACACCACATCTTCACTTAATTTACAATGAACTAATGAGTATAAATATTGTACTTTGCTTATGTAAACTAAATACATGATACATGCAGGGCAAAAAATAGTAAAATAGACAAGGTATATACAACCATACAGCAAAGGATTCATGTGGACATAATAATTTAAAACGCAGAATTCAAATGGATGCAGGAACTGACCTTAATAATCATTAAACATCTCGATCAAAAGAAAAGGAGGTATGACAGCCAAAAAATTTGGCTTTAGCAAATAGCCAAAGTTTCCTGGACCAAAAAATTCATGCTGACATAAGTATTCGAAAGGCAGAGTTCAAAAGGTTGCAGGAACTCACTTTAATAATCATTAAACATCTTGATCAACACAAAAGAAGGTATGACACCCAAAAATTTGCCTTGACCAAAAAGCCAAAGATTCAAATAGATAACAAATCTTCCAGTACTGACCTATACAAAATAAATTCCACCACCATTGCCAATCTTCAAATAACTGGAAAATACAAAAAAAAAACAGAGATAAAACAGTTTTAACCCTCCTCCTTTACCAGGGCTTGGGACCTGCTACGGATGATACAACATAGAAGTGGCACATCCGAAGGCGGAGTTAAAAACTGTTTTAACTCATGATTATCAACTAAAATATAAAGTAAAAATACTGATGATCAGATAATATATACAATTGAAATAATTAGCCATTTAAAGCAATCAGCATGACAAATGCAGAAAGCATGATTACTCGCACAAGAAAATCAACTAGATGTAAACTAAAATTTACATCAGCATTGCACCAAACTTACAATAAATAAATTGGTGTAAATAGTAAAGTGCCATATTGAAAATAAATCATTCAGACAGGAACCTGAGATTAGATGAAACACTAAGGTTCAAACATTAGTTCAAACATTAATTACAATAACAAAGAAATAAAATGGACTTAAAGTTCCATATAACAAAGAAAATGACAGCCAAAGATGACAGAGAGATCTTCAAAACATCAATCTGATGCCAACAGCAATTAGGATAACACACCAGGCCAAAAGGCAACAAGCCGTTTGAAGATTACAAGTCCTGAAAAGATCATCAAATTGACAATTGCATGAGGTGAAGCAAACTATTTATTTACAGATTCTAAGAAAATGTCAGAGAAGATAACTAACCGAAGGTGCATGCTGAAAACAATAAGCATGCCGATAGAAATCCATATTCTTCGGAAAACAAACCATCCTCAGAACACGGCGGAATTGGACTTGGTTGTCATCAACTCGACAATTAAAAGCAGTAATGCGAGCAACATCAGCATCATTAGCCATCAACAAGTAGACAACATCACTGACAAAATCATAAGCAATCTTGGACCTCAGGAGAAAACCATCTGCAAAGAAATGCCTGACAACCCTAGTGACAAGAAACATCTTGTCATCATGAATAAGATCCTTCACAGCAACAACCATGGACTGGTCACCAGGAACTAAGTTGAAATGCCTAAAAATAAACTTAGAAGCAGTTTGAATTTCAATAGAAGCCAAAGCAACCCGATTCTGGAAAACCAAAAAAAAAATATAAACAAATATGAAAAGGACAAAATTGTACTATAAAGTAACAAAAAAATATATAAAATCAGATAGGAAATGTACTTACATGAACATGCACTTCTAACCCCTCGAAGACACTAAATGAACCTCGCCTCAAACCAATACGTTCAACTTTCCAAAAAGCAATGCCATCTGTTTCAACTTTAATTATATAACCACGAATAGCATCACAAGCCTCTTCACTGTCAGCAAGACAGTACACAGTACTGTCAACAACATCATAACAGATCCTAAACTTTCCAACAGAAGCAAGACCCTTAGCTTTCCTCAAAGCAAGAGCACAAGAAACAAGCTGCTTATTATCAGACTTCCAACCTCCAAGAGCTACAGCAGCTATCAAACAGGACTGGTAACCATATTCAAGCCCAAGATATTTCACAACAAAGTAAGAGACAGGTCTATCATTATAGACATAGTGTTCAGGATTTTTAACAACAGGAACAACTGGAGGCTGCAAAAAAAATAAAATAGGGATTTAAGGACTAAAGAAAAAGGCAATAAAATACATCATTCCATAAACACAGAAATATAAACATACAGAAGGTGCAAGCAGATGCAATTACCTCTACTTCAGACTCTGAACCACCGCTCTCAGATGAATGATCCGTGGAAAACGATTCATCAGAATCAAAACTTTCAAATTCAGGAGTAGATCCCTCAGAGTCAGACATGGCTAGAAAAAAACATGTCAATTCAGATACAAATTGAAAATTAATGAACAAAAAAATAACATATATCATCTGATTTCATTAAATGAAACAGATATAATCAGACAACAAATAATAAAGATTATGAAATTTAACAGATTGTTGCTATGCAAGTCAAATTTAAATGAGAAACATATAACAGATATTTAAGATAACCAGATACTTTACATATCAATAAAATTGACATATAATTCATATATTTATATATAAAAATTTAACAGATTATTGCTATGAATCCAAACTTAAATAACTAAATGGGTCAGATAATTCAAAAGCACACAAAAAGATTGCTTTCCAAGGATTTGTTGCTCCAGAAACATTAGACACATATTTAAATTTATAGCAACATATTTACAATGAACTTGGTCTAAATTTACAATGCTGAGATCGCTATAAACATATCAAGAGAGCACTGTAAATATATCAATATTATACTATAATACCAAGTCACTGAACAAGTGAACAATATAACACTGAACAATGTTGCTCCAAAATAAGTCAAAACAGGATGATTTCGAAAAAAAGAGAGATTACAGATCCACAGATTCAGATAAATGATATAAATCAACGCAGCCTAGCACGAATGTTCATGCATGGCAGTTACCTATGCCTTATTAATCACACAGCAATCATCTAAGAAAGAAATAGTAATCCGATAAAGCATACAAAGAAAATAAAGGATCACAACAGAATTATATGGAATTTCTGTTTAAAAAAATACCTTTAAACAACTTGACGATGATCCAAAGAGGACGTCAAAACAGGTTCAAATATTTATATCTACAAAAAAAAAAGATATGAAACAAGTCAGCGCAAAACATCATTGACAGAAAAGCATTAAGGAGTGCAGGAATGGAGAAACAACCACCAACCCATAAAGAATAATCCTAAAGAATAGAAACAAGGAGAAGTTCGAGACAGATTGGGAGAGAAGAAGCAAAATACCTGAGAGAGGAAAAACAGAGAGAGAGAGAGAGAGAGAGAGAGAGAGAGAGAGAGAGAGAAGTAGCAATATACCTGGGAGAGCGAATACAGAGAGGGAATAAGGAAAGGCACACGCAGAGAAGAGAGGCAATGCAAGTTATAAAAGCCCAGAACAGATCCAGCAGTTAATGGGAAGTCGAAGGGAACGGTTGGGGGGAGAGTAAAGAGACACATGAATCGACACATGGGAAATGGTGCAGGAGAGAAAACCGACTGGGTCACAAATATGGGCTTGTTGAAAGGCCCAGCAAGAAATCCGGACGGCAGAAAAAGTTAAAAGGCCCAAAACAGGCCCACTATAAAAAAAGCTCCAACAGGTCCATAAACATAATAAACATGGCCGAAAAAAAAGAAACTTGCAGTGCCAAGGACGAAAACGCAAAAAAATCGAAGACTTGGAGTACAAGAAGGTAGAAACGATCAGCCATCGTGAGGAGCAAAGCCGATCGGGAAACAAAACTCACCTGATTCAACGAAGACATTGCAGATCAAGAGGAGGGGAAGGGGAACAGAAAGATGCAGCCTCCAAATCCTATGCAGCCTCCAGATCCTTTCTCCCATCTTGATGGGCACAAAGCAGCAGCAAATAAACAGGTAACCAAACACATCTCTCTTCCCAAATTGATCTGCATATTAGAAACAGGGAATTAACAGGAAACCAAATAAAACTTATCTCATCCAACCAAGCAATTCTGCAGATAAGCAGAAACCAAATGTATGCAGGCCATGAACTTGATAGAATTGAATGAAAACAAGTAAATTTCTAGATCTCAAATAAACTATTCATACACTAACTTTTAATTGAGATTTCAGAATGCAGATGGAATAGAAAAGATACAAAAGGGCTCAGGTACAGCAGGATGTAAAACCCTAGAACAGGTAACTTCTAAGTAATTGAAAATTCTGACATCTCGAAATTTCAAATTAGATATGGAATAATTTAACAAACTGAAAATAAATGTGCAGGGACAATTGAGCTACATTGGTTCAAATCAGTTACAATCAGACAGAACAGGAAAAGCAATACAGGAATCCAAGGGTCAAAAGCAGGGCATTTACAACTTCCAGGTATAGCATAAAAAAATGCAGAGGAAAAAAGTACCAATACATTCAGATGTTTCATTTTGGGCACTAACATAATTTGCACTCATACATTTTGAAAACAGGACTCATATGCGCACCTTCCTACAAGTCAAACTGCAGGAATAACTTCGAGCACTACAATCAACTCATTGCAGGGGCAGGTTGGCCTTTGGAACAGCTCCCAGGTATGAAAAATTGAAACAATAAAACTTTGTAAGTTGTCATGACATTACAATATGACATTTGTTCAAATACACAGGAAGGCATGACATTTCAAATTCCAAGTACAAAGGAAACTATAGGTAAAACTGGATCAACATCAAACAATGCATGGACAGAAGGAAGGGCGGGCGATACAAACCTTTCTCTAGAGGATTTCTGGAACAAGGTAACACAAGGAATCTTCTCCTACAGAAAAAATAAATAGTAACTTACTAGAGTCAGATTTGATAATGAAAAACCTAACAATGCAGATGCTTCAAGTACCAATTCAAGTACCAAATCAGAGCATGACTGGACTGCTGATCGAGCAAATGAGGAATTCGCAAGAAGAAAACTACTCGGTAAACAAATTTACATCCCAAAATATAATTGACTTACAGCTAGGGCACAAGTATAAATTCAGTATATTCATATTGTAATTTTTTTTGAATCAGCTTTCTCAAGAAATGCAAGGCTCATATACAGATATGGTACTGCAAGGACTGATTCCTCAGGTAAAAAAATAAGAAGCATGGTACAAGCAAAAAGACTGAAATATTAACAAATATATCCATGTAAAGTTAATGTCCATTTACTGTTGAGAAGGATGACAACTGACATATTTAATAACAACTCATGTACAGGTACAAGGACACATATCAAACTACTACAGTACAGAGACCTATGGCACAAGCTCAGGACAGAGAGGAAAAGAGGTACATTAAACACACACAAACAAGAACTAAGTGTGAAACATGCGAGGTCCATTATCTCATTAACATATTCAAAATGATTTGTTTGCAGATTGCCCAAGACAATATCAACAATGAACATGAGAGATACAACATATTACAATGGACAGGTTCAGATTTGCAGGTAATAATCATGCAACAACCACTCATATTACAAAACATATCTCATGAACTTGAATATATCATAAAAATGCTAAAACAAAAACTGACAATTATTTAAAATACAGACCCAAGACGACTGGGGACAAGAAGACTCATCTTATCAGGAAGAAGGAAGCTGGCAAACTAACATCTTTGAAGACATGCAGCTTGAAGAGATAGATGACCCAAGAAATGCTTCAGAACAAGATGAGAGAATTACAAGCCCAGAAAATACAAGGTCAAATTCAGATGCTTCAATAACTCAGTCAGTACAGGAAGAAGAATTAGAGTGCAGAGGACAATGGGAATGAACTACTTACAGAACAAGACATAGAAGAATTCCTCAGGAGAGAGCAGATAGCAGCTTCTGAAGGAAACAATGCAGACCTTGATAGCATTTACACACCACAGCTAGGCCAAGAATTCAGGACTGGAGAAAAGGCACTAGAGTACTTCAACAACTATGCTTTAATTGCTGGGTTTGAAACTACAATTGTACATACCTACAGGACAGGAAGCAAGAAAAGGAGCGGTGAGATAACCAAAAGAACAGTCAAGTGTAACAAATATGGAGTGCAAAAGAAGCCAAAAACAGCAGAACAACAAGAGGCAGCAATAGATAAGGATGTTGGCAAGAAAAAGGGTACAAAAAGAGACACAAGTGTTATAGTGAAAACAAAATGCCCATGTGTCATGGTAATCAAAGAGGAAGGGGAGGTATGGAAAATTATGAGACTAGACTTAGACCACAATCATGAGCTACAGCCAGGAAGGAACAAAAGAGGTCACAAATATATGACAGACCTGGAGAAAATGATGATCCGAACATTACATGAGAGCAACATTCCAACAAGAAAAATGATCTCCATTCTGTCACATCTGAGAGGTGGGCCTACAGCGCTGCCAGTAAGAAAAAAAGATATTAGCAACTATAGAACAAAAATAAACAGAGAAGTCACAGGCACAGACATGAACAAGGTGTTAGAGAGCTTTAGAATGAAGAAGAGCAAAGACCCTACCTTCTTCTTCAAATTTGACCTTGATGAGGACAGAAAAGTCAGAAATATGTTTTGGAGAGATGGATCATCACTCAAATATTATGCAGAATATGGAGATTGCGTTAGCTTTGACACAACATATATGTCCAACAGGTACAAATTACCTTTTGCACCTTTTGTAGGGATCACTGGACATTCAGACTTGCATATTTGGATGTGCATTCCTGCATGACGAAACAAAGGAAACATTCAAATGGGTATTCGAAACATTCTTAGAATCTATGGGAGGTAAACATCCAAGAACGATTATAACAGATCAGGACAAAGCTATGAAAGGGGCAATAGAGGAGGTAATGCCAAATACAAGGCACAGAAACTGTCTTTTCCACATCAAGAACAAATGCTATAATAGGAATCTCAAAGTCTTTGCACATGTTGACAATAAAGGACTATATGAGGATTTCGAAGATATTGTCAACAACTGTGTCACAGTTGAAGAATTCGAGTACTTGTGGACCAAGATGATAACTGGAAAGAACCTACAGAACAACAAGTACTTCATGAAAATGTGGGAAACAAGAAGGAGATTCATACCAGTTTACTATAAAACAGATTTCTTCCCTTTCATCCAAACAACATCAAGAAGCGAGGCAACGAACGCGAGATTCAAAGAAAATGTCGGCCCAACCTATAGCATAATCAGCTTCATTAGAGAGTATGAGCGAATTGTTGAAGGCATAGATAGAGCAGAGAACCTAGAGGACCAATACAGCAATGAGAAGAGGCCAAAGGAACTACTGTTTGGGTACACAATAGAGAATCAGGCTCAGGAGTTATACACAAGAAATATCTACAGAAAATTCCGAATTCAGCTACATATGACATCAATATTAGCTTACAAGGAGATAGAACCTAACAGAGAATTTGAAGTTTGGCAAAGAAGCAACCAAATATACAAAGTACACAGGATAAGGAAATATGTAGTTCTCACTGACCTGACAGAAACAGCAACTGTGATCTCAATAAACTCAGTAAATGAATTGATCCTTTTCTCAATAAAATTGACTTTACTCATAGTAAGAACTTCAGATTCAATAGAAACTTGGAACCCATGAAAATAACTAGCTTCTAGATCATCAGAACACAGAATATAGACAGTCTGATCATACTCATCATAACAAAATTTGAAACTTTGAACAAATGAAGAACCACAGAGTACTTTCCAACCAAGAGCAGCAATTGAAGCATCACCATATAAACCTATATCATTAATACCAAATGAAACAGCCATAACACGATCCTGGGCACCAGGTTCCAAACCAAAGATTTCCATAACATGATGAGACACTTGTTAGCACTAATCTTGTCATATAGGCATGTTAGTATGGATGAGGAAGCTCCATGAAGTTTCTAGTACTAGCTAGTTGCTAGTAGAGCTATGCGATTTAGAGTTTGCTACTAGCTGTAATAGACAGCAGTAGGACAGCTAGTAATTAGTAGCCAGTTGTGTTTTTACTAAGTGTACAGCTGCTGCATAGCTGTTATGAGTTGTCATCTAGTGTATATGAGTTGTATGACGGTTTGAAGGTCCTATAAAAGGACATGTACCCCCCTCATGTAGTGATGATAAGAGGGAGAGAAGATGTAGATGGCGTGAAGCCATAATGGAGACATAGTAGTGTGAGACTACTATGAACTAGTGTATGAGATAGTGTAGTAGTGCTTGGTTGTGAAGATCAAGGAAGTTATGTAAGTTTGTAGTGTGAAGCTACTTGTGATATACAATAGAGATGTAAACAAAGTGAGTTTGTTTGTTTTGAGGCCAACAAGTGGTACCGGAGCCTAGGTTAGTGAAAGGTGTTTGAGCACTAGGGAGATGGCCGGTGATGGTGAGAAGGGCGTGGTGGAGCGTGTCACCGCCGTCACGGGAGAGTCCCCTGCTGCAGATGCGGCAGAGAAGATGGAGGAGCATCATCAAGATGCTGCTGTGTGTGGTTCCGTAAAGCGCTACGGTGGCGGCAAGGTGGCTGTGGACAGCGCCAGGCTGCTGCTGCTCATGGAGGAGCAGTGGGAGGCGCATCGGCGTCAACGTCGCAGCATGGAGTGCTCGAGCGAAGGCAGCAACAAGCGTTGCGGCAGCGGCAAGGAAGGCCACGATGACGACGATGACGGAAACAGCAGCCCCTACTCCAAGAACGGCGAGTGCAAGCAGTGATGAAGCGTTGAGTGCGCATGTTTAGGGGGTGCATCTAGGTCATGTACATGTGTGTCATGTACAGAGTATGCACGAACCCAAAACGAGATGTGTTCTCGTGGAGGATTGAGTCACGTTATATGTTAACGTGTTTAGTCACATCCTTGCATGTAGAATAGGCTAGTTAGCAAGTTGGAATGTGCGTGTGTTGCACATGATACTGGAGTACGTCTTCAGCGGGCTGTTAGCTAGTTTCTAGGAGTTGCATGTGTTGAAGTATATGGCAGAGTAGTGTTAGCTGCTGCATGTTAGCTGGGCACGTTTGGAAGCGTGGCTTGGTCAGGTCAGAGGACCGTTTCATGCGGCGTACGTGCAGCATACGAGTTTGTGGCTCGGAAGCTGTGGATACGTGCGAGCGTGCGCATGAGACCCGGGCAGTAGTTGCTCCCGTATGCATGCAGGTGATCTCTGTCAGAGTCAATATGACAAGATTAGGGGGGTGATTGTTAGCCCTAATCTTGTCATATAGGCATGTTAGTATGGATGAGGAAGCTCCATGAAGTTTCTAGTACTAGCTAGTTGCTAGTAGAGCTATGCGATTTATAGTTTGCTACTAGCTGTAATAGATAGCAGTAGGACAGCTAGTAATTAGTAGCCAGTTGTGTTTTTACGAAGTGTACAGCTGCTGCATAGTAGGTATATGAGTTGTATGACGGTTTGAAAGTCCTATAAAAGGACATGTACCCCCTCATGTAGTGATGATAAGAGGGAGAGAAGATGTAGATGGCGTGAAGCCATAATGGAGACATAGTAGTGTGTGACTACTATGAACTAGTGTATGAGATAGTGTAGTAGTGCTTGGTTGTGAAGATCAAGGAAGTTGTGTAAGTTTGTAGTGTGAAGCTACTTGTGTTATCATAAGAAAGAAACAAAGTGATTTTGTTTTAGTGGGCCAACAACACTGACATCGAGAAACTCATGGTAGGGTGAGAAATACCACCACCATCCATCCTAGAAAAAGAAGAGAATAATGAAAAAGATAATTCCAAAAAGAAAAGATTACAAAAAACAAAAATACAAATGGACTTACAGGAAAAAAGATAGGGAGGAAGCAATTGGACAATGGAGGAGGGGGAAGAAGCACAAGGCAATGGAGAACTGCCACGGGGAGAAATATATACAACAGAGGGAAGTCATGCATAACTGACGGGGGAGAAAATCAAGGATCATAACTCCATAAAAAAAACGCGAAAATGAAGGGCCATAACTGCATAGAATAATTCAAAGTAAACGCAAGCACAACGAAAAAATGAAGGGCCATAAGTGCATAGAATAATTCAAAGTAAATGCATGCACAAAGAAAAATTGAAGGGCCAAAAAAAGTGAATAGACTCCATAAGTCCATAGAATAATTCAAACTAAATGCATGCAAAATTTACACCCCATTTCCAAAAAAAACTTACATACCGTTTGAAGCAGTAAAATTTAAACATAAACACTGTAAACTAAAACTAAACCTTGAATTTTGAAATTAATCTCACTGACCTCAAGAATCAAGGAGCAAACTAAAACAGAGGAGATCTGCAGTAGAGAAACAGCAGCATCGTTGACCACAACCAACAGTCCATAGTAAGGAGTAGCTGCAGCAAATGAAATTTGAAATTAATATCTTAGAATAAAGATAGAAACTAAGGCAATTGAAAGCGAATAAATAGATAAGAAATAGACCTTGAAGAACTACAGAAATCCTAAGTCAATTGCTATCATCTTGAAGAGACCACAAGCCTGCACAAAAAAAAAAAGTAAAACAAAAAAGGAAAGGTAAAAGTTTTAAACCCTCCTCCTTTGCCAGGGCTTGGGACCGACTACAATAGGTCAAACTAATTTGACCCACCATAGGCGGAGTTAAAAACTTTATCTTACAAAATAAAAACATCAATATTAAAATTAAACAAGCTCACACAGAAAAATATAAAAATATTAGAGTTCACAGAGCAATGTAAATTACATAAAAGCATAATGTAAACAGAGATAAAATAGTCCAGCAGTCCTAAGGAGATCATAGTCCTAAAATGCATAAAAGATAAGCAAGCATCTGAACTGTATTGTATACGTACCTGAGCACCGAGCGGTAGCTCGGTTGGTCCGTTCGCCAGGTGAGCGAACGGCCGGTCGCGGGTTCGACTCGCGAGGCTCACGGGGTTTTTCCCCATTTTGGGGTTTTTCCCCATTTAGGCTCCGGATTTTTCCGGTCTAGTCTAGGGTTTACACATGCGTGCGCGTTAAGTGGTACTGCGCGTGTCCCGCGTACTGGAGGTCTTGTACCTCCCAATCTCTGTCTTGTATGTGTATGAGGACGCACACGCGTGTGTGTGCGTGTGGTGTGAGTGGGTATGGTGTGAGTTTGTGGCGTCCTCGTTGTACCCTCTCAAAAAAAAAAAGTATACGTACCTAACTATGGCTTTATGCATTGTATATGTACCTATGGCTTTATGCTCCTATCGCTTTACCTGGTATCTTCTCTAGAATGCCATGCTATCTCTATAGCATCTGAACTGTATGAAAACATACATATAATTCACAAAATCACAATAAGAGATGTGTGTTGACACAAATCACAATTTGTAGAATCAAGCACAATTTTGTTTCTACTACTTTCCATCCTCCTCCATCTAACACAAAGACAGAGCACATAACACAGATCAAAGAGCACAAATTACAAGTGACAATTTTTCTCTATGAAAGAACAAAAAAAATATTTCTCCATAACGGCACAAATTGAGGATCCAGTTGGGGACCCTCTATTTTATTCTCTATAATACAATGAAACGCAGCTCTCCTGCGGTTTCAAAAAAATAACGGCACATAGACAACCTGGCTGTTCTCAGTTCTCTCTAAACAGGAAACTGAACACAGATAATTTCTACTAAATGAGTGCTTCTTGTGATGGCTACATTCAAAAACGACAGTCAGACGATGCACAAAATGCCAAATGTTTTGTCTCAAGTGGACCAATTCGCAGATCAAACTCTACACATGGTGATTACACGGCTCACCTCAGACTAGGTATATGCTTGTTCAGCTGCACATTCAGAATGTGAGGTTGTATTTGACAGGGATAGGAATCTGCATTTATAATTAGCAACACCAGAGGTCAGCTTTCCATAGTCACAATATATCACAAACAATGTCAGTTTGCACAAATACAGTAAAAGATCTGCCTACATCTCTGCTATTACAGTTTGATTCAGATCAAAGGGAGAATTTCTTTAACTTACAAAAAAAAATTTGAACTAAAGGATGTCCAACTTATAGGACCTACTGACCTAGAAAACTAATAGATGAACATAAAAAATTCATAAATGTCTTAATGCTGCATATACATCTGTCATCTAGGTAAAAATTGCACCTGAGCTTTGAATAACAACAATTCATGACAAACAATTTACCACAACATAATTACCTTGAGAAGATGCAAGTGCAGCCATGTCTTAACCAAGATTGTTCAGCACAGATCAAACAAATGTGCAGCCATGTCTACACTGTACCAAGAACACCAAGATGCATGTTGTGGCTTGATACTATTGAAGACGGAACATTCGCTTGCGGCCTCATGGCACGCCTGACTCCTACACGCAGCGCCTCATTATCACCTCTGCAAACATCATTCATGAACATACTTATTATGAAGTAGGAGGGTATACCAAGCAACAAGTCTAATCAAAAGCTCATTAACAGCCCTGCTCTAAAGTTCACGAGATGCAATGTTCACAAGATGGAAAGTGACAGAATTTCCTAAGCTCATTAACAGCCCTGCTCTAGTGTTCAGTAATCAGTACAGAACAAGGCTACAACTATCAACTAACAAGGCTACAGATATTAACACGATACCACCTGACTCCACTACCTCTATTAATTAACAGTAGAGCAACTGAATCCACTATGCTAAAGGCAAGTAGGACAAGATCAAAAGAGACAACTTTACATCGCTATCTGACAGGCTAACTAACTGTGCAAGGCTATTAGATAGAGAGTGATAGACTGCACATAGCCACACACAGACTTCTAATGCTACAACTGTGGCATCACAATATTCTCCACTCCTATGAATTCTCAATGTATTACCGTTGTAGAAAAAGCATATTATTAAAAAGATGTAGAAAAAAGAAAAGATTACAAGACATCTTACTGAAAGCAAGACATCTTAAAAGTCAAACTTCAAAAGAAAATTGGCAACTGGTAGAATCCAGAGTGAAGGTAAAACTGTGTGGTTTTACATTAAAAGTTTTACATGGAAAGCTCAGACGGACGAGTGCGTTAGATGTGTTGCCTACCGGTCGTTCATCAAGACTATAATTTCCTACCGGTTGTACATCTAAGACCATAATTTTTTTGAGTATTCTGAATACAACATACTACTTCTTAGTAAGAGGAGCGACAATAGGAGTAAATCCTTCTGATTTCGATGCCTTTTCACAAAGAGCGGTAGTAGTAGCAACAATAGGAGTAAAATTTATCACCTCAAAATCTCAAGATGATGGCGGCATCACCAGATCCACCTTGGCCACGGACAAAAGGCTGTCGCGTCGCCTAAGGAGATGAAGAGGAAGCCATCACTGCTGTCGGGGGGGGGGGGTGGAGGCCCGCCGCCACTGCCACTGCAGAGGAAAGGATCCAGCCGCGAGGCTCGATCTGCGGAGGAAAGGCCGCTGCCTGTTTTCATGGTGTCCGATCTGGACCTGGGAATGCAGGTGATGACGTTCACTGTTGTCGGTGGAGGAAGGGAGGGGATTCACCTCAAGCAGTGAATCTCACCGCAGCGCCTTAACCCGAAGCTCCGGCTTAAACCAAAACCAACGACAACACCTGGGGATTACACATCTTCCGGATCAATCCCAGGCTACAACCCTAAATCCCCCACCCAAATCGCCTCCACAAATCCTACACAAACACAGAAACAACATCGATTACACACCTTCGGTAGGAGTCCGACACGAATAAGATGGACCAAATGCCGCCGCCAATGACGAATCGCCTTGAGCGTGCTTCGGGAGGTAGATGGTCGCCGACGACGGGAAGAGGCTCAAGCCGCAGCCGCCGATGGATCCCCAGGGCGCGCGTCGGGAGACAGA
>DXKC01032892.1:0-11336 GCA_031170775.1 Cymbopogon citratus
ATAAATAGGCTACCACGAGCAGCTTGCAAGTGCTTCTGCTCTGTCTCCCGTACCCATTCAACTCATGCGTCCGCACTACGCAGGCGCCGCCTAGCCGCCGCCGACGGTGAAAATGTCATCGTCGGACCTCGCGAGCGCCGCCGCGGAGCCATTCCGCGTGTTCGTGGGCTACGCCTCCCACGTGGACATGGCGTACCGCAGGTGCCGGCGCCGCTTCTCCTCCATACCGCTGGAGATCGTGCAGTTGCAGCAGGAGCTCCGCGAGGCGTGGGGAATCTACGGGCGGGAGCGCGTGCCGACCGAGATCTCCTCCACCCGCTTCCCCTACCTGACGGGTTGGGCGCTCTTCGTTGACGTCGCGGCGCCAGGGCGCTTCGCCTCCGACTCCGACGCCTCGCCGCGGCGCTCGGTGCTCTGCGTCCACCACGAGCACGACTACACGCCCACGAAGACCGTGCAGACGGCGTACCCTTGCAAGATCTCGTCCTCCATGGTGCTCTCCAACTACGGCCACCCCAAGAACCGCGCCGCGCTCACGCCGGAGGAGGCCGTCGTCAGCACGTGCAGCGGCGCGTACCTTCACCGCTTCCGCTTCATGTGGCTCGACGACGATGAGGTCGGCGAGCTGCCGGTCGTGTGGAACATCCTCATGGGGCACAACACCGCAGACGAGGCCGTTCCGCAGACGGCGCCGCGCGTGATACAGTACTCGCTCTCGCTTTCAGCTTGCAAGGTATTGGCTTAAACTTTGGTTGTTGTTTTTTTCCCCCTCAGCTATACATGTACTGTTCATCTCGCATTTCGGCATTTTGTTCTCTCTTCTTCTCGCGGTATTGTGCCTCATAGCTTATCCTGTTTCAACACAAAGATACACCGGCTGCATGTGTCTAAATATAATAGTAATGCTGAATCTCATTTGGTTCAAGCTAATGATTCAACCCTGCTAAGCATAGTGAGAGCTAGCTGAGCTCTACTACACGAATGCTTGTACTAATTTATCTTTCTTTGTTACTTCGGAGACATATGAATACGACAGAGAGGTGGGGGAATGATGATGTCAATGGACTTCAACTTCCCCTGGCCGAGCGAGGCCGTGCCGCGGCGCGGCCATGAACCCCTAAGGTTCCGCGCAACGGTTGAGAGAGCTGGAGCGCAGGACGTGGGTAGAGTATAGGGAGCTTCGAGGGACTAGCTAGCCTGGTTAGACTCATGTGCCCACGAGCGATGCGATGGGGAGCCATGCTCCATGGTCATAAGGGGATAGTGGATCTGTTGCTCGGCGCTGCCTGAGTGGCCGGCGACGAGAGGCTAGGTGGGCACCGGGGCCAGGATGGCCGCCGGCGAGGTTTAGGTGGTGGACGTCCTCACGGTGCATGATTTTTCTTTGCTTCCATGTCTTCTCTCTACTTTTTACAAAATATTAATGCTCAACCTTTTAGAGTTGGTTCAATCAATAACGATTCAGTTGCTAACCATAGTGAGCTACATTTTTCTGGGATATGATTCAATCTACATGAATGCCTGTACTAATTAACTGATCTTTGTTTGTTAGTTTGGAGACTTGAATCTGACAAAGATGACGGGAGATGTCAGTGAAATTTATGCCATAGAGAGTACACCACCCATCTGCTTCCTCATTCATACTCCTGGCACACAGGAGCGAAGGTGCTTTTGTTTGAACTCTCCTCCATTAGTTATGTAGAGCAAAATAATAATACATTTCATGCTTGTGCCACTAGTTTTTCTTATTTGTGTTCTGTAACTCTGCAGGACTGTGTGGCTCCTGTCCAACAGCAATACCAGAATTTTCAAAGGGAACACAAGTGGAACTATGCACATGGAAGCATTCAAGAACACGCGATTTAACTTCACCTTTACACTGATAATACCATGTGAGATATTTTTCTGCAAGTAAAAGCAGCCCGATTTCCTCTCCGGGAGTTCCCTCTCCTTTGGTGCTAATTTATTTCCTAGGGAACTCCTGTGCTCTGTCGTTGGCAGCCTATAGGCAGCTGTAGTGCTCCTTGTACTCTACTAGATGGACTAACTCTGCCTGCTTCCTTTCTTAATTTAATGGCAGAACTCCTGCCTTTTTTTCCAAAAAAGTTATTTGGCTACAGTAAATACACTTATCATGTTTCTTAATTTATGGATTGGCTGCAGTAAACACACTTGATTGTTTGTTAATTTATGGACATAACCATAGCTTCAACAATTGCGATTCCTTTTTTTTAGATCTTTTGGATTGGATGGTCTAAATGTAAACATTATCTGCAACTTTGGAGGAGTATGATTCAACAGGAGGAAATTAGTTTTAGATATACAAGAAGCTGTCTTTTTTCTTTAACATAATCTATTTTTGTTTGTGTCCAGTGACAAACAAGGGAAGTGGCCACTGGTATCTAAGAGATGAAGCGGTCAGCACAAGGTGTGTTAGACTAACCTAAATGCTAATGATGCTTGATTCGATTAAAATCATGCATATTTTCCTGGAATGATTGAAATATTCTTTGCCTTTTTTAAATCCTTATTAGGTCTCCAAAGGAGTGGCCAATGGACATCTCACTGGAGGATCTTCTATCTTATGTACATGTAAAGTTCAACAATCATCTATTATCTTAAAGCCTGTCTGTTAGATGCATAAATTACTTCTGCATATGTAGGATGCCAAGGCAGCAACTCTCCTCGAAGATAAAACATCAGTTTCTGGAGAGGTAGATTGCGGAAAGGCCATGAAGGGATGTGCTGCTTGGTTCCCTATGCTGCTTCTTATGGTTGATGAGAGGAAATTAATCTACAACTCTATTCTCAATGTGGCCTCATCAACAAAAGACGCTTCAACTCATGAGGCTATGCTCTTTGGCTGCAGGACCTTACCACCTCTACTTAATGCTGCTTATAAGGTATGTTACTTATTGTTATGATTGTCAGCTGTGCAGCCTTATATCTGATGAATTGTGTAATACATTAACTGAATCTGGAGTCTGTAGACTAATTTTGCAGTTTTGTTTTTGGGTATAATAACATTTGCAAGGGGCTTCTGATGAAGCAGCCAGCTCTCTTGCTTTTAAGTATAATACTTGAATATTTTTTTTTCTAAAGTTCTGTCCTATTGGCCTAGACGGTCTCTCATCAAGCTTGCAAGGCATTGGCTTGAATTTTTGTGTTTTTTTCCCGAGCTCTACCTCAACTGTCCAGCTTAAACTTTCAAAAGCAATGACTACCCTTCTCGTCATAGATAATGTGTAACTGAAACTGACATTTATCTTGACTATTTGTTCCTGTATTTTTATGTCCTTCCTACTTTTTGGAAGAGATTAACTTTGGATTTTCTAAGAGTTGGATGAAGAAGTAATAGCTTCATGATGCTAAACATAAGGAGTGTTTTTGAGGTTATAAACGCTTGTACTAATTAATATTTCTTTATTAGACTGAAGATATGAATACCAGAGAGATGCTGAGGTTGGTTGTGGATGTCAATGAAATTGACACCATTGAAAGCTCATCGATTTGCATGTTTCTCCTTGGTGCCTCAAGTACACAGGGTCCAAGGTGCTCTCTCCTAATATTCATATTTTTACCACAAATGAATGTTTTCTTGCTCGTGCCACTTGTTTTCCTAAGGGTCTTCTATAATCTGCAGGACTGTGTGGCTTCTATTAAAAAACAGTGCTAGGGAAGCATTCCAGAATACCTTTTCTCATCTGAACTCCACATGCATGACATTATGTAAGACACTTGGTACACATGATTGCCTCTCAATTTGTTGACTAAAAAAATTGACTTGAACATTTACTATTTTTTTTTTGTTTTAGCTCATCTGATTTGTGCAAATGTGATTTTATACGCAACCAAGAAATAATTTAGTTCTATGGAAGGAAAATTGATTTTGTATATAAAACAAGATATTTTTGTTGAACAAAATCTATTTTGTCTGTAGGGGCACTTGAAAAGAATCAAGCAATGATGAAAAAGAATCAGCGTATTTCCGGTGGCTGGCTTGTAAAAAAAGAATGGGGCAGAAGGTATCTATTTCTATCGATCTTTTTAAAATTGCTCTCATGTCAGTTTGAAACTAATATACTGCGCTGAATATTATTGTAGCTATATATAAGCCTTGCTTTCACAACCAGAAGGGCAATAATTTCAAACATGATGGTGTTTCCATAGACAATAATGGTTTACTGTTCAGCTCGCATTTCGGCATTGGGTCTGCTCTTCTTCTCGCGGTATTGTTCCTCAGTTATTCGGCATGACCAGATCCATGTCACATACACACAACATGCACTGCGTAGATCCAATGCATCTTTCAAATTTCAACACAAAATTTCACTTTTGCATGTATACAGGATGCCAAGGCAGCAAGTCCCATGGAAGATAAAACAGCAGTTTCTGGACAGGTGGATTGCAGGAAGGCCATGAAGGGATGTGTTGCTTCGTCCCCAATGCTGCCTCTTATGGTTGATGAGAAGACATCAATCTACAACTCAATTCTCAACTCAACACATGAGTGCAGTGAAATGACAGAGGCTCTGCTCTCTGGCTGCAGAACCTTGCCACCTCTACCTAACGCTGCTAAGGTATTTTCTTTTATTGTTATGCTTGTCAACTGTGCAGCCACTCCCACTTATATTTGATGAATGGTGTAATACACTAACTAAATCTAACATGTACCTTAACTATTTAATGTTTGTACTTTCATGTTTTCCCTACATTTTACAAAACAATAATGTCACATCTTCTCAGGTTTATTCTAATCTCATCACAGCTAAAATTACCCACATCAACCCTTGTATTGGCCTTTCAGGTTGGTGATGTCACTAAAAGTGATA
Organism: Cymbopogon citratus; assembly: GCA_031170775.1. Taxonomy (NCBI): domain Eukaryota; kingdom Viridiplantae; phylum Streptophyta; class Magnoliopsida; order Poales; family Poaceae; genus Cymbopogon; species Cymbopogon citratus. The sequence continues at coordinate 4,833 of DXKC01032892.1, forward strand.
GTGTGCTGGTATCTATCTTTGTGAGAAATTTCGTCTCTACTGAGCCATTGGTGCTGACACTTAATTTGGACGAATCTTCACAACATATGATGTGCTTATATGCACAGAAGACAAACACAAAGCTTGATTTGCAGTATTTTATCTATGGAAGGAAAATGCTTGAACCTGATAGTACCCTACTCTCTTATGGGGTAAAAGCAAACAGTACTATTCATGCTTGTAGTAGGCTGCGTGGTGGAGCGTAAGTTCAGAATATTTTCCTGTCTCACCTCATCTATATATATAAGTTTTGTTTAATGTTATTAATTATTAATTATATATATAGTGAATGTTGAACATGCATGACAACAAAAGGATCCAATTAATTAAGCTTGTAACAATGAAACATGAACTAGCGTTCAAACCTTTGTTTGTATATGATTATATCTTTTTTGCTAGATTGGCTACATGAAATAGCTTATTATTGTTTTCTCGCTTAAAATAAATCATGCATAATCAATGACTTAGATTTACCAATTCATTTTACCTTTTGGGACATAATAAGAGCATTGGTGCTGAAAGGGTTCAATAGTTCTTATGTCCACTTGCTTATGTTTATTCTTTAATTAATTCGTTTTATGTTTCTTATTAATTATTCTATTGTACATATTTCAGGGTGACCATGACTAAGTATCTCAAGAACAACAAAAAGAAGTTTTTAATAGAGGTTGATTTGCCAAATGTAATGGTTTCATTGGAGATGACTAAAATAGGATGTTTATTTCTATCAACATGGTTGAAATGTTTTACACAGGCATTTGCTAATTCCAAGAGCTGGGATGGGAGTTTTACTAAGGATTATTTCAAGGTTGTTCATGGACATGTTTTGGTAAATACTGGTGCTGGTTGTGATGCTAAATTGAAACTTGACAGTAGCTGTATGAGAGCTGATATGGCTATGTTGGTTCAGTTTATAAGGGAAATTTTCTACACAGACAACTCAAATTTGGTTTCAAAGTTTCCGCCCTATATGGAAAACTTAATCACTTTCTTAGGATCAATGGGATCCCCCAAGTTATATGATCATGATAGGCTGTTCATTGAGACACACTTGTGCTGTATGGAGTCAGCTGCCAGGGGTGTACTATTACTTATGGTCCAAAGAAAGTTGAAGAGTTTGAATACGACTGAACAGGAGCACTGGCAAAATACTATGGGATCAATTGACCGCAAAAAATATTATGCCAATGCCACTGATCTCTCTACAACTGCAGTGTTCCAGGATGTAATCATAGAAGCTAATAGGCGTGGTGAAGAATATGGAACTTCAAAGTCCAGCACCTTCAGATTGATGAGAGACCATTATACTCACTCGCCAAAGCATCGATTTGTGAGTAACTTTTTCATTATTACAATCTGCGGACTAATAATTTACAGTTTCAAGTCTTAAACTAATATTTTTGTATTTCAATTGCTACACCTATTTTAGAACTGTCTAAGAATATTGTAGAAAATTGGTAATAAGTGGTAGAATAAATTCTGAAGCCGATTAAATACGATCCTCTCTCTCTCTCTCTCACCCCGCTTCTGTCTTTTTCAAGTCCTTTGTCCTTATATGCACTAGTATATTGGCTGAGTCAGCTCAAACAAACAAATTAACTACACACTGGTTATAGTACATAGCCATAAAATCTCCAACACCATGTGTCCAAGATCCCTAGTGTCCGTAATGCCCCTAGAACCTCCACCTGTCATAAAATGCACACTTAACTACATACATAGCTACACCAAAAAAATTTGTATAGTAGAAAATTGATTAGTTCTAGACTGAAAATGAACATTGTTTTCTATGAGCATACAAACCTTCTCGTATTTTCACATGTGGCTCAAGTTGCTTTATTTTTTTCCAGGACAAGTCTTCTGATACCTGGGAAGAAAAATTTAAGAATGATGATGGTATTGAGTTGATGATACCTGCACATAATAAAGATTTTCTTCCTGATATCATTTATAATATGATCAAAGATAAAAAAGTTGACATTAAGGCACAGTATGTTTTCAAACCTAGCTTTGTTTATCTCATTTTTTTTAAAATAAAATATTAACAATTTGACTTATAGGCTGCTTGAAGCTCAGGTAAGGTGTACCTGCCACATATGTCGTACTTCACATTCAGGTATTTATCTGCACCTTTCCTAGTTTTTGTTGAATTTTAAAAAGCATGTACAAATAACTTTTGGAACTGTACCTAATATCAGGCTTACACTACGCAAGACCGTGAGGATGCTAGAAAACCAAAATCTACATGACCACACTGAAACATAACAAAGTGAAAGTCTTGCAATGCTACAAGATGCATTAACAGCATAACTTTTTGAGTGACAACTTAGATGGCTTGCTTCCCACTTGATCATCAACAGTCCACATAACTTCCCACAAATCAACTATATATTATCTCTTGCATGGATTAAAATTTGCAGTTCTATTGTTTCTTCAAGTGACTGAGCCTTGGCTGTATTTGTCTTTTGATAGCGACCTTGCTTCGTTGAAGTCAGGCTGTCTAAACTCTCAAAAGAACTTTTATGAAGTTTTAGTAGGCGATGTTTGCCTTCTCCAAAGGCAACAATTTTACCAAGTCTAGCAATATCTAGAATAGGTTAAGGGTATTGGGTTCAAAGCTGTTGAACCTTCTTCAGGCCTCGCTTGGCCCAAAACTTGGAGCCAGGGATGGACCCATGACATCCATTTCCGTTTTGGCCTGTCCACATTGAGATCGCCTTTAAAGTTTTCTCTGTAAACGAAGGAATGCAATTCAGATCAAATCCTAACTTTGCCAAATAATTCAGCCAGGGACGGACCCTCTGTCCATTGTTTCTCTTTTGTGCTAGATTTTTGTAGATTTTTAATATCCACAGGTCACGGGGTTGTACTGGTTCTGCATCCAGCTCCAGTCTCCATGCGTTAATATTTTTAATCATATCTTTAAATCTTTGTATGCATGTATATATATCTTCATTTGCCTCTAGCTGACTCACAAATTTGAGTTACTGCCACAAAATATATCTAATAGTACAATTCAATCTTGTTCAAGTCTTTACTGCCTACCTATCTTACCAGACAGTTGGTATCATATACCTTTGTTGCTGATTATGCTTTGATTGAATGTGAGCTAGATGGCGCATTAGCTAGTATCCCTATTTTAAATAGGGAAGTCTGAACTCATATCATTATCAAAGATCAACTTTGATCATGGTGCGAGCTGTCCACTTCAATTGGAGTGTACGGATGTGGTCAGTACATGGCTTGGTAATCATAGTTTTGAAAGTTCAAAGTGACATTATGCTAGCTTTTCTTAATTGGTATCTAACCACAAGACATATAACAAAAATCTTCTAATAGTATACATGCCGCAAATTGTCCAAGTGTTACTGCAAATTTACTGGTTGCCTACCTTCTTGCTGATGTATTTATATTGTCTTGCCATATATAGAATCCAAGGGTGGAGGAGAGTCTTCAACGGCGGGGAAGGGGAAACAGCTTGAAAGTCCACAGTCTTCACAGCCTTCAACGCCAAGCTCAAGGCAGGGATCCACCGTAGGCACTGCAAATAAGAATGCATGGAACAAGCCCCTACAACTACAACTACAAGCCACAAGTTCAAGGGAAGGCTCTGTGCGACCTCCTCAATATCAGCAGTCCCATGCAGCAGCAAGCTCAGTGGTTTCACGGCCTTCAATGTCAAGTTCAAGTCAGGGATCTTACCTAGGCTCTGGTCGATCTCCTCCTCCATATCAGCAGTACCAAACAGCCCCAAGTTCAAGGCAAGTACCCCGCCCAGGCGCTGGGGGACCTCCATTGCAGCAGTCCCATGCAATGGCACGTCCAGGGTCTCGACCTCCTGCTCCTACACAGCAGGAGTCCTCATCGCCGGAATTCGAATGGCAGACAGCAAAAAGGAAAGGGAAGGGCAAAACATATGATTGAGCAAGATGCTGCTGGTCGGGATCCCCCATCGTTCTAATTAGCGTTTTGATTTCTTTGACATTGACATTGACTACGGCTTATTGTTACATGCTGGATCATGACTTGTTTGAAAGCCGAGCTACGACTTTGTCCCAGCATTTGATAAACCTAGATCATGCATTTGACATCTTGATGGTCTATTAAGAAACTATTATGACTTTTAAAACTATTATTAAGAGCCTAAGTTATCATTTAACCTCATTATATTGTTATAGAGTTGATTCTTAGTTTCAGGATATGCACTGCTGCTTGCTGGATCATGACTTGTTTGAAAGCCGAGCTACGACTTTGTCCCAGCATTTGACAAACTTAGATCATGCATTTGACATCTTGATGGTCTATTAAGAAACTATTATGACTTTTAAAACTATTATTAAGAGCCTAAGTTATCATTTAACCTCATTATATTGTTATAGAGACGATTCTTAGTTTCAGGATATGCACTGCTGCTTGCTGAATAACATAAGTTTAATATCCCCTAGATGCAGCCATGAACGTAGAGGTGACCCACTTAGATGGAAATGCATTCTTACGGCATGCATCATCACCTGTTTTCAAAACTCGGGCTCCCATGTGACTGTCTCCAACAGGGAAGGCAAAGGGTGACTCAAACCTAAAATTCGTCGTCCACAGTATTTTGCGTCCTAAAATCACTCTCCAACGAGGCAAAGACAACAGGCATTTTGTGTACCAGGCCAGCCAGGACACAAATAAGTGTCTCCTCTCTCCATGGCCTTGTTTAGGCCCCGTTTGGAATGGAGGTTTGCCATAGGAATTTTACAGGAAATCGATTCCTTTGGATTGCTGACGTCACGTGGTGTTTGGTTCAAAGGAATGAATCCTATGGTTCAAGAGGAAAGGCTAGGCGAGCTTCACAAAATACGGGAACGAGAACATCCACTCGGACTCAAATTATTAGCGGAAGCCCAAGCCACACGCTTGCGACTGAGACAAGCACTTGCCTTTTTAGTGGCCCCCCACACAATGCATGTGGCCGTGGTATTCTTCTAGGCTGCTTCAAAAAAAATTCCATTAATTCATAGACCGTATGATTAGTAGTAGTGTTTATTAGTCCGTAAGGTTTCTTAAATGAAGTAAAGATCCTTTGACATTCATTTCCAATTCAAAACCTACTTTTCCATTCCTTCCTTCCATATATTATTTGCTAATTAAATTTGACGTTTTAATCAGCACATGTCAGCGTAACAAAAAAAAAAAAAAAATTAAAACTAATGTGTCTATATTTTAGTCGTCACTTTTTTCATTCCTATGTTTTGGATTCCTGCAATCCAAATAACGTAAAGTTTTCATTCCTGTATTTTAGAATCCTGTGGTTTTCTACCTTCCACTCATTCCTTTGTTTTGTTTTCTATTTTCGTTTGCATTTGACAATTATTGTCAAATTATGGACTAACTAAGCTCAAAACATTCGTCTCATGATTTACAATCAAACTGTGCAATTTGTTATTTTTTTATCTATATTTATTGCTCTATGTATGCGTCTTTAGATTTGATGTGATGGAGAGACAGTAAAAAATTTGCAACTTTGAGGCTATCTAAACAAGACCCATGATGCAAATCTCGGGCGCAATGGGAGGTCGCGTCTGCACTTGAAAAACAGTAACACGCAGGTGCACATGTCAGTCGAGGAGCACAGTTGTAAACTGAGATGGATGGTGGGAGATAAAGGCTGGCGGGTCAACCGGTTGGGATCGTGAGTTTTGCTAGGCGTTTGGGGAGGTTGCGTCCGCACTGCCCAGTGTACGTAGGTTGCTCCTGCTCGCTGGTTTGCGCCAGCCCTTGCTTGCCTGTGGCGTGATCTCGTCGGGACAGAGAGATCAAAGGCGTGCGAGAGCTCAAAGTTAGAGTAGAAGTAGAGTGGGAAGCACGTCGGTGGTGGAGAGGGCGGCGCTGTGCTCCTAGACGGTGGGGACGCACAAGGCTGTCCTGCTTGGTGTTGGGGAGGCGCAGAGCGACAGCACCATGCTCTTCGTGCTTGTGTGCGGCGGGATTTGGGGCAACCGACTGCTAACAGATTGGCTATTCATTTAACTGAGTAACAATCATGGCAATATTTTGATATGATAATTGACTAGCCACTTTAGACATAATCAGTTATCTTTATGTTTTAAAATGCACCGCTAAAAAATAAAAGTAGTAACAACTTTAAGACTGATAAGTGGTAAAAGATGCCACAACAGAGGTAAACAAAGAAAAAGAATACAGAAAATATTACCTTGTGATGGCATCCTCACTCAAGTAAGAGGAGAATTCGCTGGGGATGAAGCGATGACCATAGAAATAGTATCTGGGGCTCCGTTTAGGTGGATATCCATCTTCTTCTTCCTCTTCACTGATATAGAGGGCGCTCGACAGCAGCTTCTTGTTGTTCTTCATATCGACATCAATCATCCAGAAAAGGTGACGGTCCTTGTCCTCGAGCAGGAAGCAGATGACATCTGCATCAACCAAGCTAACCAAAGGAAAACTTGGCTGTAGCCG
>DXKC01032921.1:0-11480 GCA_031170775.1 Cymbopogon citratus
ATGCTTCTCCAGCCTTGGCTGTTCCTGCAGTGCAGGGGGAAGCGAGTCCTGGGTTGGCACTTGCCCGATGTGATGGCGTTACTCCACTGGTATGGATGTCATTTGCTGAATCTTAGTCTCATCTTGAAATTGATTTATTATGTGCATAATTGCTATAGGATGTCTGTTGATTCACGAGTTTTTGTCTTGCACAAAGTTATAGATCATAATTGTGCCTTATTCAGACCTATTTCTTTGATCAACGTTCCTTATTTATTCAGGATGAACGTGAATTGAAGAGGGAGAGGCGAAAACAATCTAACAGGGAGTCTGCAAGGAGATCTAGGTTACGCAAGCAGGTAGCTCATTTCCTGCAGAACGCCATGGAGAGAATTATTTCATTATATATATATTTTTTGTTTCTTCGTGTACATTCTGCGCATACATACAAGTTCTGTCAACCTGGTGAACATCTGTTTTCATGGTAATTCAAGACAAGGAGACTAGAGGAGCCAAATTTTCCCAAAATTAATTGTATCCTGGTTGTCCTACCAAGATTAAATTAGAGTCATGGAAGATCTTCAAAATTCATTGATTTTGGGTCAAACGATACTAGTCTATTTTAAATAAAATAATGTGCTTGCTTGGCCTCTGGATCTGAGAATTGTTTTCGACAAGGAAATGGTACCTAGACCTACGGGTGCTGAATCATGGATTCATAACCCAGAAAACACTTTGGGGTTCTCTGACAGACCTGCCTCATGCCATTTTTGTTCATTGCCAGTTTTACAAAAGTGCAGATGCTGATTAACTAATTGAGGTAGCAAAGATTAATGAGAAGTCCTGAAATGATTGAACTTGCCTAGCCTTGTCTTTCAGTAATGATAGGTGAAGCCAATATTTTTAGTTGCACCCCACACTAGCTAAAATTTGTTTTTGTGTACCACCTTTTCGATTCAAAACTAGCATAATGAACCAATTTATGAAGACTTTTCAGTTCATCATTCACTGCAACACAGAGCATAAATCAATTACAGAGCAAATGGGGAAGTACATGTTATGCACTTATGCGTTATTCCTTTCACATCACCGTTAATCTATGTGTTAATCAAAGGATGATGGTCTAAGAGGAGGGATAGAACTAATCCTACAGGTGCAAGGGGTTTAACGTGCTGTCACAATTAAGAATCTAAATGCACCAAAAAATGTTTATTCATGCCATGGTTTCTGAGGCGTTGCGGCGTCCTGTGGTGCTGGGGGTACACCTGGGTGCCTAGGCAATATGCCGTAACTGAAACCCTGCGGCATTGTGCGACGCCTAGGCCACACCTCAAAAAATGCTAGAGTTTGATGAACTGAAACAGAATGAATTTTTTACCTTTTGAAGTTTAAAAAATGATTTCTGGCTCACGGATGCTTTTCCTGTTAACGTCTAAATTCATTTAGGCAACCAAAAGCATGGAAATATGTTGACAAATACAGTAAAACAAATAATAAGAGCAGTGTATTAATTGAAAACTAAAGAATATTAATGTTTGGAGCCCCTAATCTTAGCTGCTTTCTTTGATTTTCAATAGCAATAGGGTGTGCAAAAAGTGATATATTCATCTGATTGCATCAATTTTGGTCCTTTTTATACCTTGTTTGCTATGTATTTTCTGCTCTCTCTAATTTAGTTGGTTGCTATAATGCCCCAAAACTTTCAACAACAAAAGCAAAGGTTTTGAATGGTGCTTTCCTGTGAGTAACAATTGAAAACAGGGAAAAGCTAGCAGTGGTCATTAGGTTGTATTTACTAATTTCATTTCGGACCTCAACTGTCATCAATAAATCGTTTCGCTCTTCATTTCATTCTGTTGACCGAGTTCTTGGTGACACGCATTTCAATTAAACTATGTTGTTGATCCACAACTGGACGACTTGAGTGTTCTTATGGCTTCCCACTGGTCTGAAGTTTACTCATTTGTTAAATAGTATCGAAAGCACAGTATTAGCTTTTAGCTTCGAGATATTGATAAATTTATCAACGAGCTAAAGTTTCTAGTTGAGCCAACCTAATGACCTTCATGCAAAAATTTCCAATTACATGGTTTGGATCGCCAAGGTGGGATAGAACGTATAAATAATGTCAAATTAGGTATGTAATCTAAGGTGCCTGCTATTTAGCAGCTACTGTCCCCCTGGATACAACATATAATGGTACATATAGTAAGGTCAATTGTGGAGCAAAGCTTGAATATGTAAGAAATATGGAAACATTGACTCCTTGTTGCATATTGTAGTAACTCGTATTCTTTTCTTCTTTATGTACTTTTGAATATATGCTTATGATTATGAAAAAAAGTGTTCACACCTACCATGTCTCATATTTCAGCAAGAGTGTGAGGAACTAGCCAGGAAGGTAGCTGACCTAACAACTGAGAATAGTGCTCTCAGAGCAGAACTTGACAACCTCAAGAAGGCTTGCCAAGACATGGAAGCAGAAAATTCACGTCTGTTGGTGAGCACAATGACATTTGCTACCCTTTTTCATCATCACTTGCATACTTGTCAAATTATCTAAACTAAACATACTTGCTAAGGGTGGAATGGCTCACTTGCAGGCACCAAGTGTCACAACCACATTGGGAATGAGCATCGACCCACCAAAGGTGCAGCATCATGATGATGAGGGCCAGCTCCACAAGAAATCTAGTAATAACAGCAATGGGAACTATGTGGGAGGCAGCCGTAAACCGGAGGCTAACACTAGGTGAGAGGCAGGTGTGATGAGGAAGTGACAAAGATGAGATGAGGTGTTTCATATCTAACCGCAACACCCATCATCAATCAGTATGTTTTTTCTTAGCAAAGCTGTCGTTTAGTCCTCACAGCCCGCTGGGGCCATGTAGAGTCGCCCCACTGCAGCCATGTATTATTTATGGCTCGGCGCGGTGTGCTTTGTGTTTCTGTGTGTTGTGTAAACCTATTGATGTAGCTATTGTAACAAACCTAGAGAGCCTAGAGTTTTTATGTTTGCTAACACCTGATGAGGGATGTAACCGGCCAATTTAGTGCCTGATCGATCGTTAGATGAAATGCGAGCAAATATCATTTGATAGCCTGCCTCGCTTTGTTGTTTGGATGGTTGCAACTTTGTGGGAGATATTTTTATACTGGTTATTGAAAGTTTGGTGTTGTAGTGAATTACTTTCATGATTGCCTTGCATCATTGCACAATCTTGCAATGTAGATGTGGTGGCACGCTTTGATCATAAAAGAAAAGTAGAACTGTAGAACTATGCTGGCTGCAACTAGCAATGACCTCATGTCCCTAACATGCCTGGTGCCTCAACTCGTCCTGGAAGGCTGGAACCTTGACCTACAAAAGTTGGAAGCAATCCTTGCCCTCTCTGCAAATTGATGGAATGCTTAGCAATATGTCATTGTTTTATGACGGTATGACATGCTGGGCAACTTGTGGCAAAATAGATCTTCGCTTTGCAAACTTGTATCACACTATACAAGTGACTAGTTCAGTTTGGACTGCAGCTGATAGAAACTTCAAAGCTGTGCTTCTCCATGGACTGAAATCTGCAGTCAACATTTTCCCCCCCTGCAGTGTTCATTCCTTTGTTCTCTCTCAATCTTTCTTGCAACGTTTCTCAAGCAAATTTTCTGCTCCAATGGATCACTCGATGATAATCATTGGACTCCACATTTGGTAGCTTTTACTTCTCACAACATTCACTATGTCCTCCAGCTCACAAATATCGGCATAGCTGTTTGAAGCCGTCCGTTTTATGCAAAATGAGAGAAAATAAAATAGTTGCATCCCTAACTAAAAAAATTGGCTTCACCTAGCTCCACCTCGTTCTGGTGAGCCATGTTCGAGATTCCGAAGAGCATGTTTTAAAGAGCTTCTTTTTTTTTTTTTGACAACGTTTTAAAGAGCTTCCAATTCTCGAAAACAACTCCATCGGGGGCAGAGCCCCGTGGTGCTTTTTTTTTTTTTGACAAGAATTCACGAAAATAGCTTCACCCGCAGGGACGATGACCGTTGAGCCCATTGGAGGCAAAACTGGGGTCCACGTTTGGTGTCTAAATAAGTAATTTTTGCGGTTCTCACAGCACCACCCCGGTGATTCTCAAATAAATAAATTAAAAAAAAGCACCAGCCTCCGGTCCCCCGGAGTGAAAAAAAAATGTACAATATGACATTCGAGAGTCGAAGCATCTTAAATTTAACTAAATTTATATGATAAGATAATAACATTTAGGATGCCAACTAAGTATGGTTGGATTCTCTATTAATTATATTTTCATAATAAATCAATTTGATGTCATAAATTTTTGTGATTTTCTATATATTTTTGGTCAAACCTAAGATGCTTTGACTTTCCAAAATTCTTGGACTTACAATCTAGAGGGAGTAGCGAGTAAATTCTTCATCCCAACCCCAAATCCCATGAACCATTTCAAGTTGGATTTCCGGGTCCAGGCCACTTGCCACTTGCCAATTCCATTAATGATAGTGTGTGTATGTGTTTTGAGAGCAATAGAATTACACATTGAAGAGGACAAAGACATGCACTTGCATCCAAGTCCATGTGCGCCTGCCCCTTCATCTATCCACAGGGTGAAATTGACTGTAACTGCCACTACGTCAAATTTTCTTTCCCACAGCGATGATAAATCCGCCTCGGTGGCGGACACACATTTTGCCCGCTGCGGTAAAAGAATAGGCTTTACCACAGCGGAAAGTTTTTATTTACCGCAGCGGGCGTATTTTTCCACCACAGTAAAGCTATTTACCGCAGCGGGCTTCCTAAAATACCCGCCACGGTAAATCATTTACCGCAGCGGGCATCCTAAAAAGCCCGTCACGGTAAATGGTTCAGCCCAAAAGGCCCATAGGTCGGCCCGATAACCGTGTTCATATAAAAGCAGGACTTCACTCCCGCATCTCCCACCGGCTGCGCCTCACCCCTCCCTCTCCCACTCGCCTCATTCTTCTCTCTGCCCCCACCGCTCGCGCCGCACTCCTCACTCCTCCCACTTGCCTCACCGTGCCTCCCTCCTCCCACTCTCCTCCCACTCGCCATGGCGCAGGAGGCCTGGATCGACAGAACGCTCGGCCAGCGCCGGCGATGCGCGCGAGACGGCGGCGCCTTCCGAACCGAGCGCCGGGCGACGGCGCACCAGGCAGGCGCGAGACGCGAGGCACCTCCAGATCCGGCGCTCCATGGCGGCTTCACGGCAATGGTTGCTCGGTGGCGGTGGCCGACCAGATCCAGGTGTGCTCCACCCCTTCCTCTCACTCTATGCCAGATCCGCTTGTGGAGGAGGTCCTCATCTCCCTTCCTTGCATATCAGCTTGACGGTGGTGGCTTGCAGGCGTGGCGGCGGCTGCTCGCGGTGGCGCAGAGGCGCAGCAGCGGCTTCTCGCGGCCCTGGGCCGCCCTCTCCTCTCCGAGCGACTCCCGGCGGTGCGGCGCGGTGCAGCGCGGCGTGGATCCATGGTAGGTGTTGGCGGCGGCGGCGACTCCCAACCTCACCGTCGTGCTCCCACCACAGCGGCGGTGGCGGCTCCTCGCGACGAGGAGCGGAGAAGCAGAGGAGCGGCAAATCCGGTTGCTAGGGTTTCCATTGTTTTTTTTGAGGGGGAGGGTTTCGGTTGGTGTTGGGCTGGGAACGGGATCGCCGACGGGCTAAAATGGGCTCGCTGGCGAGCTCGTGGACTTTTTTGTTTTTGTTTTTTGTAACCACTTACCACAGCGAGCGTGTTAGGCCGCCCGATTTACCACAGTGGGTGCAACCGCCCACCACGACGGTAACCTCTTCACCGTGACGGAGCGGTTTGCCCGCTACGGAAACCGAAACCGCCCGTCACAGTTAAAACTATTGACGTAGTGTGCTGCTTCAGCCGTCATTGGTCTGCGCTTATTTTCCATCCACATGAATTTGACCGGCATTTGCTTCACCGTACCCATGCGTACACGTGTCAGTCTGCCCTCGAGCTAAGGTCTTCTGTGCCAGCAAGATAAAAGTCGAGCCCGTAACGCAAAACACCTCTCGAATCCAACATTTTCATATTTTTGGATCCAAAAATAAATTAGTTATGATTTTTTTAAAACATTGCATTAGATTTTGTTATTTCTAGAGAGCGCCAGGTCTACATTTTCATAGTCGAAGGTTGAAATAAAATTGTAACGTTATCAAAGACTTCCTTGTTTTTTATTGGTAAACTTGAGGTTTTTTTTTTTTTTTGACAACATGGTAAACTTGAGGTTGTAATGTTATCAAAGACAACTTCCATGTTTCTTGCCAACCAAATACTCTAGACCACTGCTATTGTCACAGTTGCATATCCAGGACCCGCTTGACATGTGTGGTTGAACGACCGGAATTGAAGCCGATATGTAGCCAGGTTTGTCTTTTTTTTTAAGATAAAGGACACTTTATATACGGCTTCATCTATCTTGCGATAGAATCAGACAATTATTCCATAATTTTGCCTGTAAGCTGGGACACATAGTTAGAAGACTTAAGGCTAAACAAAATACAAGTACTGTTTTGATTATGAAGGATCAATAAATCTTGATGATAACCATGGAGAGCTCATGACTCTAGATGTCGCTCAGCGAGGACCAAGCCATGTTTGTCTTCTAGTATAATCACTAAAGATATGTAGCCATGTTTGTCTTCTAGTCTAGTATCAAACCTAGATGTATACTCCATCGATCCGTCTCAAATTAAGTGATGTTTTGGGTTTTCGTACTGCAATTTTGACTCAATTTCTAGAAAATACGTGCAACATTTATATCTTTAGATAAATTTATTAAAAACTAGATTAAATATCTTTCTGATGATACTAATTATATAACATCAATATTAATATTTTTAAATATATATTTTGTTAAGTGATTTCTCGAAAAGCGAAAATAACACTTTATTTTGGGACGGAGAAGAGTAGAGAATTATATGTACAAACAGCGCAAACAATTTTACAGGTTTGACAGCTTGTTGTTCAACATTTTCACCTGCCACCGCTGCAGCCGTCTTGGTCTGCGCTACAACCATGTCCATCTGCACATTGCACTGCACGGCACCCACGGTGAGCTCTACTGTCACCGTTTCAGCCCACTCCGTACGCCGGTCCATCCATTCCGCTCGGTCAGTCTGCACATCATGTATGGTGAATTGACTCCCCACCCACCCTAACTCTCGGTTACCTATATATAGTCACTGTTGACCTCGGTTACCTATATATAGTCACTGTTGACGAAGTCTCTCTTATGACTTTTCAAGTTATTAACAACAGACGGCAGGGTCACTGTTGACAATTTTTTGTCACTGTTGACAGTCTCTCTTATGACTTTTCAAATCACTGTTGAAATTTATGTATACTGACTACTTTTCTTTAACTTTTGTGAGACCCAATTATAAGCTCAGCCCTATAAATGACCGCGCACACCTATTCCTATAGGAGCATCTCTAAAAGAAACTGAGTTAGGACCGTTAAATCTCGAGATTGACGAAGTCACCGTAGGTGTATCTCGCCGTCGACAGACACGTTGGACCGTTAAATCTCTAGATTGACGAAGTTACCATATATGTATATCACTGTCGACAAACATGTCGCCTCCTACCTCTGAAAATGCTAGCACCAAGAATCCCAAAACGCTGCCTACTTGATGTTACCTTGTGACCTACCTTCATGAATTGAACTGGTACCATTCATCAAAAAATTGAACTGGTCCCGGCCTCAGGTCCGAACGCCAAAATATCTGATCGGATGGACCAGTGACAAGAGGTAATAAAAATCATAGGGTAGATAGACAAATTGCCAAGTCAAATGGTCTCTACTTAACAATCATTTTTAAATAAATTGTTGTAAAAAATCATTTTAAAATAAACATAGCATTCTATCTTTTTATTAATATTTTATCAATTTTGTATTGCACAACGACTTTAGTGTAGGACGTCTTCATTTGAGAGTATTGTTTGAAAAATTTAAAAAATTTAAACATGAGAAAATAAAATAAATAGACTCTAAAAAATTGAAAATAAGAAACTTATCGACTAGAAACTTGTAGGTTGGGTCGGTGACTGTAACTTTAGCATTAACCACGTGAACATTTAAAACCGTTTGAAAATTTTAAAATCTAAGAACTTAAAAAGACATATTTGGGACTTTACTAATTTTAAAATTTTAAATAACCAACTTATTAAGTACAAAGTTGTATATTGTAGTTTCAACTATAACTTTAGTATAGACCATGTTTGAACATCTAAGGTTATTTGAAAATTTTAAATTTTAATTTTTCATTATTTGAAAAACATCTAAACTTTGAATTTCAATATAAAATATTTGAATGATTTTTTGGACTCTAAAAAAATTCAAATAATAAACTTATTAAGTACAAAGTTATAAATCATATCATGCTCAACATTGTTTATACAAAGTTTGTGTCTTCATTCATTTTTTTAAAAGTTATGATACTTTGTTACTACTATTTCTAAAGACGAACTTCTTTAGAGTGCCACTTTTATATTAATTAATTTCTAGAGATGCACTTTTAGATGCATGTATTTTTAATAGCCTTTTATTTATATGCGCATAGAAGTCGGTCGTGTTAATCGATGAATATAAGGGAACATCCTAGTCGATTAACAGAGTGATGTCAGTAGAAAACATGTGGTAAATGATAACAAAGGTAGACGGACCCATCTGGTTATTTATAGATGCGGCTCCATCCTAAGAACATCAGGCGTTGTAAATCAGGAATAAGTTAGTCACCTAAAATCATTTTTTGCACTAAGATAAAATCAAATGTAACACAAATATTTTTAGGAGAAGAAAGTATGTAATAATAATCTCAGCATGTTCAAACATTTTTTTGAACATTTTAAATTCTAAATTTTAAATTTCAATTTTTTTGAAAATTCCTTCGACTACATTCATATAGATGAATGAGTACAGATAGAGCACAGCTGATTTCTACAACCCGATGTTCCCAAGACTCGATATACTCTGCCACTGCCTGCTGATGTTGTTGATCAGCAAGCACAGGCTGTTGATGAGTTTTGTAGCAATTGTTCAAGGAGCTCCCGACACCCTTGCTACCGACACCAGAGTCTCCACCCCGGGCGACCCTCCCTTGTGCAGGCAAGCTGAGGAAGAGGAAGGCACTGCAGGTGACGTGCTCGAGGTTGTGCCAAGCTGCCAAACCATCCACGGTGCCGGTGGCCGAGCGTGCGCAGCACAAGCTGATGCGCGAACTAGTTTTTCTCAATCTGCAGCGTCTGGCGCCAGATGCAGCAATCACTGAATACATTGGTTTGTATGGTCCTGATCTCCCAGTACAGGCCATTAAGGCACTCAGGGTAGCGACATGCCTAGACAACAGCTAGTGAAGGCCTTAACGACGATGGTTGATGAATTTGATGCAGTGGAGGTGGACCAGTGAGGTTTTGCTGCTAGAAGGTTGTAGTGTCTGTTTGATCAATGTTGCCTTGGTCAGTGCCAGCGTCGAGGGGGCTTAATAATGTGGAAAGAAGAGAACATAGTTTCAGTGACAATTTTGTATGCCTAGTGGATGAAACAGATGAAACCATTGTCTGCCTATATGACAACACCAGTCTATTTTTTCTAAATAAGGAAAAACCATTTAGCAATGGGCAAACGGAAATTCTAAATCGCGACCTGTCGCGCTCGACTGCGAGTGCGCGACACCTTCAAGACGGGCCGGCCCAGCAAAGAATACAACGGTCGCACGCACTGACGCATGTGGGTACCTCTTCCTGGTCTTTGACTTGGGGGGAAAGCTCCTGCGTGACCCAAGCCTAATTTGCATGCGGCAGCGTGGTGCGTCCCTCGCCCATGTGACCGTCTGCTTGCATGTGTACGGCTACAAACATAGTTCGTTTTTTTCTTTTTTTGTTTTTTTAGTTTATTTTCTAATTTTTTTATCTGTGTCAAATATTTTGGTTGTCAACTTTAGTTTTTAGTTTTTTCTTGAAAAATTAAGACATTTCAATTTCAGTTTTTTCTTGGTTGTCAACTTCGGTTTCATACTTTCATGTGTCTCATTTTGAGTGTTGGATTTTTAATTTCTATTTAAATTTTTTAGTTTTAGTTTTTAGTTTTTTTTTAATTTTAGTTTTTAGTCTCCGATTCAAATGTTGCATATTAGTTGTCTCACCGATAATATATAAATTGTTAAAAAAAAGATAGCCATTGCATACATAATATGCCCGAAAAGAATTAGCCTCTCCTAACTTGTGCAACAACTTCTATAGGTTTAAATTCATTGCAATAATTTGCCCCTAAAATTGTAGGATGGAAACTCTTTTTGATATGTTTTTGCCCCAACTTATGCTGTTATGCATACCTCGTAAATAATTTAGTATACTTTTGAGTAGCAAGTTTAGTATTATATACTTGTGGTATAAACCTTATAGCACATTTTTCACACAAGTTGCTATTGAAATAATTTTTTTAAAAAAATAGGTAAGTGAGATCTAGTTTTGTTCGTCTCATCACGCAGAACACGCCGGTGCAGACAGAATTGAAAATACATTTTTCATTCAAAAATTATAGCATTTTTTAAATGTTTGCTTTCTCTTTGTTCTTGCGTCAGCACATGCACTTGATGTGCAGCAAGAGCAGGAATAGAAGCCACGTGCCAGACTGGAGTGGGGGGACCAGACAACATGCGCATGACAGGGCGCGAGTAGGACGGGTCAGGGGGGCCACACACATACACACTGTCAGACGGGGTCGCGTGCTCTGCAACTTGCGCGACCGGTCACGCCTTATCGCCGTCCATGGGCAAAACCATTGTTTTTCCTAGTTTAGATTTTTTACTGTGTTTTTTTCCTATTTAAATCCATTTTATTCTTTAATTAAATTTCTAATATATATTAATATATTCTGACATGCCATCGCATAGCATAACTAGCCAACACACTGAACATTCGAGATAAACAAACAAACAAACACACACACAATTAACATACTCTAATTCATTATTACTTACTCATATATACTAACTAGGTGATTCCCCCGCGCGTTGCAGCGGGCATGAAGGAGTGTATGTCCCAAGCATTTTGCTTGGGGAATTTTCTTGTGTTGTATATGGGACATAAATTTAAGAGAAAAATTTAAATAAACAGTGGATAATGATATTGATAAGTAACGAACATATTACTTGGTGTACTTTGTCCCCAGCAATTGCGGCACCATTGGCACCCAAAATTGTTTGTTCAAAAACATCCAAAATTATTTCCACACACTCGGGCAACCAACAAATCATTCCGTAAGTATAGTACAGCTGTAACAAATCATTCGATTAAAGAAAAGAAAGTAACAATAGTTCCACAGCCCAATCCTATTCCGTCCACCACCACAACTACCCCGCAGTCCAAATTCCTCTGGCCCGTT
Source organism: Cymbopogon citratus (assembly GCA_031170775.1). Classification (NCBI taxonomy): domain Eukaryota; kingdom Viridiplantae; phylum Streptophyta; class Magnoliopsida; order Poales; family Poaceae; genus Cymbopogon; species Cymbopogon citratus. The sequence continues at coordinate 11,408 of DXKC01032921.1, forward strand.
TCCCTCCTTGTTACCAGAGCTAGCTTCTTGAGCCTCATCTTTTTCGCCTCCGACAGATGCAATCAAGAAAGGT
>DXKC01033112.1:0-13038 GCA_031170775.1 Cymbopogon citratus
CCAGGAGTACGAGGAGGTCATCGAGGAGTACGTGGAGATTCTCGCGCCGGACGAGTTCCCGGAGCCCCCCGTGACTGACCTCGCTGACGCCCCACCTGTCCAAGGCAAGCCCCGGTACATAACCCTTTATTTTGATAAATATGATATATATGTTGTGCATTTACGTTGCAGGAATTTTATGATATCCACATGCATATATATCTACCCTATGAGTCCTACTAGTACAGGATTGAATAGCTGCTATGATTAGGATGATCGGTAGCGTGGGTAACTTACCGTTACTCACAAAGTAGGGGATACTAATATTCTCATAATATAAATGGTGGAAAAAAAATGGAGACAGGGCAGGGAAGTGGTATGGGTTTTGGAGGGTGTAACAAGTTGAGTTCCGCGGCCACGGGACTTAGCTTGGTTGTACTGTTTTTTTCCTGTCCGTGTCGATTAGGAACCGTCCGATGCATGGATGGTAGTCAGGTCACAGACTTATTATCCTGAGCACATACTTACTTATGGGAACGGGAAGGCTTGTTTCTCTCTTGTCGTTGGTTTCGACTCTTTCCGGACCGACTGATTGGAGGCGGGGATAGGTGGAGGTCCTTACACCGCTCTAAGGCCGGGCCTTAGGTGCGGGGGCTTGGAGTCTAAGTTTGGACGGAGACCTGGAACCTTCGGCAGGAGAGGAATGGGTTAGTCTTGCTTGTACCTGAAGGCCTGGTGCAAGCGAGGCGTGCGTTTTGGGGTACCCAGCTGGGCTACATTGATTCGCGAATCGCCGATTGTTTCGGTACGACTTGGCTATGGTCTAGCACCGTAGTAAGAGCTTGAAGAGGAAGGATGATAAAATGATTCTGATTGTTTAACTCTTGCTTGAAAGTAGAACATGTGCTTATACAGAATGGTTAGGTAATGAACTAAAAGGACTGCTAATAAACTAAAGATTCATGATATATTTTTAGTTAAGCTTTTAACAAATAAATAAAACTACAAGCCATACAGCCTATCATATCCTTGAGAGTCGGGAAATATAATTCCCTGTCGGATAAGTCTTGGAGTACATTGTGTACTCAGGGTTTATTTACCCTTATTGCAGGTGCAGCTTAAGAAGTAGACTTTGTGTGGAGGATTCTTCTGGTGGGCACAAACGGATCCTTGTGTCGCCTCCGCTAGATGTTTATTTAATCTCCGCTGTTTAATTATTGCAAGTTGAATTCTGTCATTGTAATAAATAAATTTCTAAGACTCTATATATTATATGAAATGGACTAAGTGTTGTAATAAGTTCGTACTCTCGTTATTGTTGGATCCAGTTGAAAAAATATGGATTGTTTCGAGTTCTTCCTTGGGGTGTGTTCGACAGAGCAGCTTGAGATAACTCATTTATGGGTGCTTAGTGTCTAGTGGAAAACAAATATCCCTTAAGTGTGTTATTTTAGACAGTTCTGCCACACCTGGCTCCTTTGCCGAGTACTGTTTTCTGAATGAATTGTTCGACGCCCATCCCGTGCTCATGTTACTACCTTTGTAGAGACACCTGGCTTCTTTGCCGAGTACTGTTTTCTGAATGAATTGTTCGACGCCCATCCCGTGCTCATGTTACTGCTTTTGTAGAGATGAGGACAAATCCTCTGACTTGGTCCATGGGCTCTGTCTGGTGACACGTTAGCCCACTGTAGAAGCCAGCCGATATTTGATATAGGCCGGGTGTTACACTTCCGCCCACCCGAAAAGTTGCTTGTCCCCAAGCAACATCGTCCACTGCAAAGCACAAATCTTCTTTGGTCTCGTACAGTTCAGCATTTCTTTAGAACTTTGAAAAACTCCTCCAGGATCCCATAGACGGATGATGGATAAGATAACTTCAACCTGGAAGAGTGCAGAAATCTTTTCTTCAAAGAAATCCGGCTTGTTTCTCTCCGAGTTAAAGCCAGCCTATCCTCTGCGTTTACTCAATGGATTCAGCAGCTGTAGTATTTCTGGTTGGGCTGATCTTCTTTCTATCAACCAAGGTCCCCTGATGGAATTCTTATGCTCTGTCTATTTTAGTCTAGTCCTTCCTTGAACTGGTTTCTGTTGTTTTTTTTTTCTTTTTCTTGTTGGTGTACCTCGTTACCTTTTAATAATAAAATCCTCTGCAGGGGCCTTGCCCCTTCAGTTTCGTCAAAAAATGGATAAGATAACCAAGGGGTCCCTAAAATCAAGATGTAATACTGATATGCATATAGTGTAGTTGATGAGCAAACTGAAACATCTCTTTCCAGCGGAGAGATTACCAATAATTAGAACTCCAAAAATCATGTCCTCTACAACCAGATCAGTAGCACAATTAGCACATCTCTCTGTGATCTGCATCTCCACTCTGTCCAAGTCAACAATTGATCGAGTACTGAAGCTTGTAGGATATCTTCTCCACGACTAGTTTCTTCTTGTTTGAATTTGTACAGTTCGCCCAAATTTTGGCACTGAAATGCTTGATATATAGCACTGTACGCCAATTGATAACATATGGAGCACAAAGAAGCCTTATTTCTGTCAGGACAATGGTTTTTCTAGTTCCATTTGCAGAGAGATGTTGCTGAATTTGTAGCATAAGAACTTTCTCCAATGGCCTGAGAGCTATGCGATGCTCATCAAAATCCACATCAAGTCTGTATTTATAATCATGGGCACACAATTCTGGATCCCACTGTGTATCAGACATCCTATACAACTCAAGTTGCTGCTCTTTTTCCCCTAGATTGGGAATTCCATTACCCCATGCGGGTAACTGATGTGGGCGCACTGGACATGGCATTTTAGTGAGTATCTTATAAGTATTGATTGCTTCTGGCCTTGTATCAATCCCAACCGAGTCACTAAATATACAGCCCAAAAGGTGACAACCTGCTGCGCCTAAGTCATATTTCAGATTACCCTCCTTAGTTAGACTGGTCACTACCTGGCATATTTGTGCACTAGTCATGTGTAGCTTCCCTGACACAAAGTCGTTGAAAGGACCAGACCATTTGTTGATTTGCAAGACATGTATACTGCTGCCCGACAGATAGGCACCATGCATATCCACAATCAGCACTCCCAGTGTTTGATCTAACTCCACTTCCATGTGTTCATTAGAGGAAAGCTCATAAGACTGCAACTCAGGTAGAAGAATTCCAGCAAGAAACTGCCTTGTAGAACAGAAAAGTCTCTTGACTATTCGGAAGTGATGTTGTACACCATCTCTAAGGTTGAACACATCTATATGCAAAGGTGACATTTTCTCAGAACGATGCTGGTCTGAATTAGATTTCCATGGACTAAAATGTTCCTGCCACCACTTCGTTGAAGCCAGCACCATTTTACAAGCTGGATCCCATTGTTTATCAGACATCATTACTAGCTCAAAATGCAGCTCACTTTCTCCTGGACTAAAACCACCTCTATTCGATGAAAGTATTTTGTTGAAAATTGAACAGGTAGCTTCCGAATCATAGTTTCCTCGGCTGAGAGCATTTCGCCTCCATAGTGCTACACCATACAAAGTTACAAACCATCACATACTCGTTGCTCTCCATCAAAGATAACCAAGGTTTTGCGGTCACTCTCCCATCTCCTGGCCAGCCATGTTCTATAACAAGCCACACATGAATGACTCTGGCACTGGTGGTTAAGACATTGTGGAGAAAATTGATTTGTCACACACACCGTGCTGATTGCAGCATCATTCCCAAACATGAAACATATACTTCTGCTAGCTACAAGTTTTCCTTGCCCTCGCAGAGTGTTTCATAGGATACCTGGTCATCAACAAGCATTTCTTCCAGTCCATGATCTGGAGAACTCATACTAATCTCAAGATATTGTGACAAACCAATCTCATGAGTGAGTATCTCAGCAACTAATTTACCTTCCTCATCAGCATTTGAGGTCTCACAAATGTCCAGAGAATGTGACAAGGCACTGATATGAGTAAGTAACTTATCAGCATCAACCTCGATTACCCCTTTTGCCTTCTCGTCATCTATGCTCTCTTTACTACCTGCAAGCTGGTGCAATAAGTCATGGCAAAAACCAAGTTCCTGCAATGGCTCCTCATCCCATCTAACCTCAAGCATATCAGTGAACGAGTTATCTGCAGCATCAGTGTCACTACTATGAGTGAGCAAATCACAGATGCCCAGATCAATCATTGAGTTGATGTCCACATCCAAGCACTTGTTGAACTAAGTTTCTTGTTAGACAGTAAACGTGAGGCCCATGGGCCTGCCCCTGGTGGCTCCCCTGATGGCCTATATGTAATCACTGATGGTGTCTATTGATGGCAATCTAAGTATTATTGAAACCCTAATACTCTCTCATTTCTTCAAGCACTGTGAAAGCTCTTGTTTGGTTTTGGGTAATTGGTGAAACCCCAAGTTGTTAATAATTCCACTAAGTGAATATACAAAAGATTAGCAACAAGTGATGAGGGAGCTAAGTGGCATAGAGATGACCGCAAGATCATGGATGGACATGGTGGACATGTGTGATGATCAAGCTCCGAACTAGTTGGAAAGAGCCCGAAGAGATCAAGGCAAAGGTATAACTTGATAGTGCCTTTTCGGTTTGGTGAGCGAGACACTATAGAGAGTTTGATCACATTTAGGATTGGTAGCCGTACTATCAAGAGGGGGAAGTCACGGTTTACCACGCGGTCTAAGTGCCTCTAGGTCTAAATTCATTGCATATGCATTTGTGATCTCGAGCACTATTTTGGAGCCTTCGGAAAATGTTTGAGAAAATGCTAACACACATACACAATGAGGTGTACACTTGGAGGTGTTGGCACGTTTGCTAAGGCGGCGGAGTTTGTAGGGTTGGGTTGGATTTGGAGCTTTTGAGAAAATAAAGTGCATATTTTCTATTGCGTCGGATGCAAAGTTATTGGAGAAAAGAAAGCGTTCGCGGTGAAGTGTTCCTGCCTGTTTTCACTCGCCGGACGCGCCAGGGCCGAGCGTCGGATGCTGGCTGGGCGTCCGGCCTGTTGTGCAGCGGACAGGGCTGAAGGGGTTGCGCCGGACACGTCCGACGGTGCATGTAGGACGCGAGTTTTCGTCGAGGGCGTCCAGGGGTTCCTGGTGACGTGTCCCGGTCTGCGTGGGCGGCTACGCCGGACGCAGCGCCGGACGCGTCCGATGGGGCGTCGGACGCACCACAGAGAGCATCTTTTGAGGGCAGACCGGCGGACGCGTCCGGAGGTCCAGCGTCGGACGCTGACCGGACGTTCCAACGGTCAACTGACCAGCGGCGCGCGTGTTTGAAGTTAAGCACGCCGGACGCGTTCGGCGATGAGCGGCGGAGCGTCCGGCGCCCTCGAAATTTGTGCTGGCTGTGCATAACGGTTGGATTTCGAGGGCTTATAAATAGAAGGTGGCCGGCGTTGGGAAGTAACTCTTGCTCATTCTAACACTCTTGTGAATCCTTTGAGCTAGAGAGACTCTCCTCCACTCATCTCTTGACTTGATTGAGCATTCAAAGTGAGATTGAGTGAGATTCAAGTGCATTTGCTTAGAGTTTGAATCTAGAGGCACTTGTTCATCGTGGTTGTTGCGGAGTTCTTGTTACTCTTGGGTGATTCTCGTCACCCTAGACAGCTTGGAGCAGCGGCGGTGGTTTGATCTTGACTTGGTGATTGTTCGAGGCCACACCGGTGATTTGTGAGGGGTTCTTGAGCCTTCCCCGTGGAAGATCGCAATTGGCTACTCTAGTGGATTGCTCGTGACTTGGAGGATCCACATCTTGTGTTGATAGTGCCGCCCTGGCTGCGGGATTCGCTAAGAGACGCCATTTAGCGGGCACATCTCCAAGTGGGTGTATCGCCACAACGAGGACTAGCTTGCCGGGAAGCAAGTGAATCTCGGTAAAAAATCATTGTGTCATCTTTGATTACCGAGGTCTCTTTTTAGTGATTGATTGGCTCATCACCTCTACACGGGCGGTATAATCCTTCGAAACCTCTCTTGAGCTACCTTTGTGTTTTAGCTTGAGTAGCTTAAGTTATAGTGTAGCTTTGCTCTTGTGCTAGTTGTTCTTGCTCACTAGAAGTAAGGTAGCGATCTAGCCTTTTTTGTTGTGCTTAGAGAATTTAGCCTTTTTGCTAGAATTGTATAGGTGGCTTGCTTAGCTTAGTTGAGCTAGTGCTAGAGAAGCTTTGTCTCCTTAAGTACTAATAAGTTGTTTTAGTACTTTGCAAGAAATTTTTATAGGCTATTCATCCCCTGTAACTATTTAGGACCTTTCACACTGATGCATCTTCGTAGACAAGTTCATTTAACAACTCATCATCCCAGACAACAGGCATATTTTGCATTTCATCCAACATCGTATTTGAAGCTCCCTTTGATGTCACTGGATCCATGAGCTGAACGTACTCAGGCATTGCTGCATCGTACTCACCAACAAAGCAATTGCCACCTTGAGCTAGCTGCATCAGCAAACCAGGATGGTCGAACATATGTTGCTTTTTCTCATCCCAGATCACCTTCGGAGTAGACATTTCATCAAACATGTCATGGGCAGCATGCCTCTGTAGCAACAGATCGAGACCACCCTTGCCCAACCCCAGCTCACATGTTGCCTGTAGCAGATCAGAACGCCCCACCATCAACTCTTCACGGCTGCAGATCAGGCCCCTCGTGAAGGTTGTTGATGCGTTCCTTGTTGGATGAAGCAGCACCACCGCTGCCATGAGCGCCGCCGGGGAAGGAGTCGCTACAGCCCACGCTAGATGAAGGAGAAGTCGCCGCTGTCGTGCGGCTCACTAAAGCTGCTACCACCACACTTCCACTGCGCTCCCACGACCGAGAAGGATTCTGGACAGCACCAAATCCGCCACGACCACCGCTGCCAACACCTGGTTCGCGTCGCCTTCGTCACGCACGCCGGATTGATGAAGCTGTTGCACCGGATCAGGGAGATCCGCCGCCGCCGCCGCACCAGATCGCGTCGTTGCAGCTGGGTGTTGCCGCCGCGCCGCCCGTGGACGTCGCCGCGAAGATGGAGAAGCTGAGCCGCGCCAACAATCGTCGCCGCCGCCCGATAACTAGCGTCGGAGCTAGGCTGATGAAGCCCGCCGCCCACGCCAAGGATATATAGGCTCTGGTACCAACTGTCACACCCCGTGACCGCCGGTGAGATCACGCCGGCGATGTGAGTACGAACAGAGGATGATACCGGGAGGAGCCTGGCTCCTTTGCCGAGTACTGTTTTCGGAATGAATTGTTCGATGCCCATCCCGTGCTCATGTTACTGTCTTTACAGAGATGAGGACAAATCCTCTGACTTGGGCCATGAGCTCTGTCTGGTGACACATCAGCCCACTGTAGAAGCCAGCCGATATTTGATATAGGCCGGGTGTTGCATAGAGGCGGTGGGCACTGGCCTGTGCTTGCATACTGCCGCCGCCATGGCTGCCGGCTGGCCGGCTCTTTCTCGGATGGGGATTGGGGAACGATTGGAATGGACCTACTGGCGCACTCAGCCTCGTTCAGGGATCTAATAGCAAAGGGCGCCGAGGCAGTGCGGGGAGAGAAATGAAAATGTAACATTGAACTGTCTAGGCCACGGATCACACATCGAACGACACAAGACGTAAGTTTGCAGGTTTGCATGTAACAATGGGTTTACACTACATATTTTCTCTGTTCTATGGTGCATCTCCAAGTTAAGGTAGAGCTTAATTAAATCTCTAGTGACCATTGACGAGTTGTACCCTGTGGGAAATAGCTGGAGCAAAGAGGAATTTCTTACCTCTTTGCTGTACAACCAGTAGACAACTGAGGTCTAATGTTGATTTTGGCTGGACTTTTTCTTTTGTATCATGCAGTAATCTTTGATGGTGTGTGTGAGAGTTTTGTAAGGATTCTTGCCCCCTTTTTCTTCATAGTATAATGATGCGCAGCTCTCTTGCGGTTCGAGGAAAAACCTTTTAGCCCTAGGTATGCCCCTTTTTTGTGTTGCGTGCTTGACTTGAGGTTATTAATTCAACGATACTGGGTCGTTAGTAGTTTCTGTCTGCCTCATAGTTGAGAGGATACAGATTGTTGACCTGTTGATTTTTCCCATCGAAGGTGCTAATATGTCTAGTTGAGAAAATAGTGAGTTTGCAAACTAGAATAATTCTGTTTATCTTGTTTTTATCAATAATATCTGAGTCTTACTTAGGTTTCGTTTGATTGGCCTATCAAACAGCGCATTAGACAGTGCCAATTGATGTCAAGAACAATAGCGTCGTACCAGCAGCAAGAAATCGTCCTCACCAGCATATCAGGGGTATGAATCATCAGACGCAGACATGAAGTTATCGATCGTCCACACCAGCAGGCGGCAAGAAATCGACCACACCAGCATATCACCATACCCAGAATATACTATTACCAATAATATACAATTATCGATAGTCGACACCGGACAGAACGGCAAGAAATCGTCCACACCAGCATATCCGCATACCCAGAATATACTACTCAATTACAGCTAGCGATGATATACAGTTATCAATCGTCGAAACAGGAAGACTACACAGTTGAGAGAGTTTGCATCAGAGCATCAGATATGCTCACGTGTAAGACTGGCGTGAGTACACAATCAATGTGTGCACCTCGGTAGAAGCAAGCCAGTTCCTCTTTTGTAGGGCTGCTTGTAGGGAGACGGCCAGGCGTGGCGCCACCGCATACTGTACAAGAGTGACATCCGAGCGGCCCACTGCCTTCCATAGCTTTTCCAGCACATGTGCTCCCGTGTTGCGGAAGAGTCTTGTGATTTGTTCAGCCTGTTCCTTTCTGGTCACCGCCATCGCGTTGTAGATGGCTCCACCATAAAGCATCAACAGGACCCTGCAACAGAAACAAACAAAAGGAGGAAGCCAAAAAAGCACGCATTAGAAAGAAAAATCCTTCAATTTGCTGGAAATGGAACTAAGTACTAATACTTACCCATTCAGTTCTGGGCTTACTGCATCATGCCAATTCAATGGAAACTCTAGCTCTTCGAGTATATCTTGATAGTCAACTTTATCTTCTTTCTGCACAACATTGTGCAACTGTTCATACAGTCTCATGTATGCTTCCCTTCGGTTCTCGATTGGGACAAGCGCCATGTTGTTTATAATTGCATACCAATTGTTGTTCCCATCGACAGCCATCAGCTTAAACAAACCATCCTTCACCTCGGGCACCTCCGCCACATAATAGTTGTTTTGGGTAAAGACCCACTCATCCAGCTTCGTGGCCACCGAGGCAATCGTGTTATCAACGACATTGAGGTTGCTTTCGATAGGCTTCGCATTCTGATCCATGGCTTCAGCCGACATTAGCACAGTGGATGTGCTGATGTCAATAAGCAGCGTTTTGTCATCTATTTTCTCCAAGAAGTATCCGGCAGCGAATAGCTCCTCCAAGAAAAGAAGAACTGCCCGAATCAATTCTTGGGCCGGTTGGGAGAGGAGGGCCCTTTCTTCGAGCACAGTATTCCCGTTCTGCTGAACTTGGGGCAGTGCCCCCGGGACTATAAATTTATTCAGGACTGGCATTCCCAGACAATACTCCTTTACAGGGACAAGAACACGGGGATTTCCGTCTGTCAGCAGCAGCAGCGCGGCCTTTCCCTTGAGCTTTGAGGCTGCATATTTCCATGCGGACGCCATTCTTCGTTCCTGCCCGAACTTCCTCCTGAGATTCCCTTTTTTGATGGTTATACCTAGTAGTATACCAAGATCAGTTCATGTGTGGAATGCAAATGCAAATGTAGTTGTGGCTAATGGAAACAACCCTTCCCGCAAACAAAAATTCTAGCCCCCAACTTCTTATTGTTAGACCCTCTTATCAATAATTTCAGAACTACCAATTTGTGCAGGGCAACAATTCAGATCACAAATGTACAAGTACTGGAACAATTCAGATCACAAATGTACTGGAACAGTTCAGATCACAAATGTACCAAGGTATAAATGCAGTAATGTTCCATAATAGCACAAACATAGTAGCACTAGGTTGCTGTCAAGAATTCACTCCATCAACAATAAGAAAATCGCAGCCCCAGCTTCTTGTTTTTGAAAACCCTCTACCAATCATTTGAGAACTACCAATCTGTGCAGGGCTTCAGATCACAAATATATATACTAACATACAGGAACAATTCAGATCACAAAGGTACAAATCCAGTAATGTTCCATGATAACACAAGTCAAGAATTCACTCCATCAGCAATAAGAAAATTGCAGCCCCCAATTTCTTGTTCTTGCAAACTCTAGCAACAAACACAATTTAAACAAAAATCCCAGACTTGTTCTTGCAACCCTCTCCAACCCCCCCGGGGCCAGATTTGGTGACCCCATAATTTATATAGTGTGCTCATTAACAGGCTGCTCAATTTCAGATCCATTAAACAAACTAATAGAAAGGGGGCCTAAAATTCAGATTTCAGATCATCCAGGAAACTAACGAAAGGGGGGATCACGATTTTAGATCCATTGAAACTGCGGTTCTTCTAATTTATCAAACAAACCAACCAGAGCACAGAGAAGGGAGAGAGAGGAAGGGAGGATTTTGGGACTAACCTGCAACACATAAGCGGAAAGGCGTCAGTGAACAAGATCGAAACAAGAAGAAGATAACGACGGGGTCCGGCGTCGCCGAGCGGCGAGCTTCCTCCGGAGCCGACGCCGAGGCCGCCGAGGCCGACGCCGATGCCGAGCCGACCCAGCAGCAGATCAGCCACCGCCATCCCCTGGATGAGTCGCCCCTAGCCGCCGCCTCCCCCGGCCGCCGCCTCATCGCGTCTCCGCTGGCCGCCGCCTCCGGCCGCCGCCGGCTACCCCGCCCAGGCGGGCGCATTCACGAACCTGAAGTCGAGATCCGAATCTGAGAAAGCTGGTCCGTGGTGACCGTTGCCTATTCTTTCGTATTATATAAAAAATAAGTGCGTGCGGTGCGGTTAGCCGGGCCGGGCCGGTTTAATATTGGGCCAAATCCGTTAAAAAAGCCCACTATGGCTTTGATACGACGTGATTGATTTTTTTATATTTTTTAAATAGTCATCCTAAAAAAAATCTTAATCCAATATTTGGCCACGAGAAGTTTTTCCTTTTCAACTTTGTGTTTTTTTAATTTTTTCTTTCCTAAAGGATTTTTTCCTTAATTTTTACTCCCTCAGTTCTAAATAATCTGTTTGACTTTTAACCTCAAGTTTGACCACTTGTTTTATTTAAAAATTTATGTAAAATATAAATTTTTTTGTTGTGGCATGCTTTATTAATTAAATTTATTTAATAATAACTTAAATTTAACCATGCTTTGCACTTTTTTGAATAAGATGAGTGATCAAATTTAGGGTAGAAAAAGTTGAACGAACTATAATTTGGAACGGATGGAGTATTAATTTCCCAACCGTGTTTAACATTGGGCCAAATTCCACTACGGCTTTGATATGATACAAAGCTGGGGAATGTCATGGTTATGTCCCTGAGTATGAAATTCATGTTTGTGCAAGCTAATTTTTTCTTTTTTTAAAATATAATGTTGCCCTTGAGATCTACATGAACAAAGTTGTCCATTGTTAATGGGAAGGCCTTGGACAAAGCTGTTAAATTCACCTTGGTCGGCGGTGATGAAGTCATTTTTGTTTCTCTTGGGAGGCATGCTTATGTATCCTTTCCTACCAGGCTACCACCAGCTACTTTCTTCAGTGCTTCTCTGAGATCTATTTCCCTTGTTGGAAGCTTGCCGTTAATATTCTTGATGGTGTATAAAAACATCCATTTGGACACGAAATTCCATAATGTGTTGGCAGATATTTGAGCAACTTCCAGAGGAAAAAAGCAAGCACATCATCTTTGTGTTCAAAATGTGTCATGCAACAAGAATAACATCCAGTTGTCAAAGGCACACTGGAGGCCTTTGGAAATGACCGACCTCCACTAGTACTGGTTCCTGCAGCTGTTTTTTGCTGGTGTCTTAGAAAGGGTCTGGATTGGAAGGTCTGAGGGAACTCTTTGTCATTAGATACGTTGATGTCGCCATGTTTTTTAAAACACCATAACATGAATTGACCGTGGCATGTTACCTTTTGATTTCTTCTTATATTTCATAAGATTCATCAAGCAATATCTAGAAAAGTTTGGAGTTTTACCAAATGATAACCTCTAATAGAAGGAAACAAATAAAATACAGGCGAAACCAAAATAAACGCACTCTAAGTAAAAAACATTTTGAAGTTTGACTAAGAATACATAAAATATAAATTATAATACATGCTCGATCTAAAGATACCTATTGTACATCATAAATATTAGTATAGTTTTATATATATATATATTTGGTCTAGGATTAAGTCCATCTTAAGCCCCTCAACTATTGGCTTGGTCTAATTTTTACCCCCAACTACCAAACCGTCTAATCCTGGCACCTCAACTCTCAAAACCGTCCACTTTTGGCACCTGGGCGGGGACAAGGCGGTTTTGACCGGGGGCAAGGCTGTTTTTGACATGTGGGGCCCGCGCGTCACCCACTCATCCCTCCCTCTCCATCCTGATGGCAGCGCTGCGAGCAGGCTGCGGCGCTGGCCGCCGGCGCACAAGCAAGATGCGGTGGCGACACCACCCGAGCAGCAGGGCAGCGGCGCTAGCAGGGCGGCGTCGCGGGGCCAAGGCAGGCCGGAGCTCCTCCGCCTCGAGCCTGCTTGCTTGCTTCCTCTGCTTCCGTCGCTCAGCCAACATGCTTGCTTGCTCGCTCGCCAACTACCTTGCTTGCTCTCTCACTGCTCCGTCGCTCAGCTAGCTGCACCCATGCTTGCATGCTTGCTTGCTTCCTCTGCCCGCCGGCCGCTGGATGCTTGCTTGCTTCCTCTGCTTGCTTGCTCTGTATTGTGAAGCGCGGGCTCCGCCTCGCCGCCGCGGGCGCGTCCGAGCTCTGCGCTGCGGGCGGAGCGGGCGTGCTCCGCCTCGAGCAGCGCGCGTAGTGTGGCCGCAGTCGCGGCGGCGCGAACAGGGCAGTCGCCGTAGCTCCGTCGCTGCGGCACGAGCAGGGG
>DXKC01033437.1:0-15000 GCA_031170775.1 Cymbopogon citratus
CCTCATGCTTTTCTCAATTTGAGAAAGTTCATTTGGGTTGTCGAATCTTATGGTGGTGAACCTGAGTTGGATACCTTCGTGGAGTTTAACGATCTTCAAAAAACTCCGAAGGTGTTTGGGCCTGAGAAGGTTAGGGCTCAATTCAGAGGTTGCTCTTTTATGTCCAAGCGTCGCCAAAAAGAGAGGCTTGAAATATCTTGGTGCCAGCGAGGAAAGTGGGAGCCTATCGATTGGATGGACTATTGGTTCTATGTGAAGACTCACGGATCCAAGTACCTCGAAGAGGATGGTATCACGGTAGTCCGGTTTCCTCTTGCGTCGGTGATGGCGCCTATGCTTCCGGAGACCAACGTGAAACCCAGCCGCCGCAGGACAACTCAGAGGGTCGGCTGTACTAAAGCATTTTCCCTTGCCTGCCAGTACTCTTCTGGTCGGGATTTGGTTGAGGAATTTATTGCTGCCGGGTATTGGCCTCTGGCCTAGAGCCGAAAGAAGTTTACATTGGAAGTTGTAAATCTGCCCATCTTTGGGCGAGCTGATGGTATACCTTTTCCTCAGTTTAGGATGTCCCTTCCCGAAGGCAAGAGTGCTGAGGACTTTGTCAATGAAGTTGAGCTAAAGGCTATTGAATTGCTTGGTGAACTTTCCACCCATGAGTTCCTGGCCCGGAGGTCAGCTGCTGGTACCATGCCTCGGTTGAACCGGGTGTTTGAGGAGCTTCAGATCCCTTATAGTGAGAGGCATGTTCCCTCCAGGATTGTCACTGCTGCCAATCGGAAGCTGCTTAAGGATGCCTCCGATGCTACTGCCACTGCTAAGGCAGAGAAGAAGAAGCCAAAGACGGGCGGGACCATTACTCGCGCTGCTAAGAGGGCGAAGGTCGCACCCACCTTAGGGCGCTCCTCGTCCCTTGGGTCAATTCCCAGTGGGCTGGAGGAGTCGCAAGAGGAAGAACAGGTGACTTCTGATGTGGGGGCGGGGGCTGCGGAGCGTCCCACCCGATCTTCTCCAGGTCTGAGTCCGGTGATGGTACCCCCGTGAACCGGTACCTCCGATGATGGAGCGGAGGCTGCGGGTCGCCCGTCCACGTCGGAGATGATTGTTGCTCCGGCAGCCTTGGGGTCTTTCGCGGCTGCCTCTGCTTCAGTTCTGTCTGGTCCCCCGCCCGTTACTCTTGCGGGCGCGCCTACTTCTATAGGGGCTCCTATCGATCCTTTCAGCAGTGCCTTTGAAACTGACTCCAACTTGGACAGAGCTGAGGAGGGCGATGAGGATGCTGATGCGGAGGAAGCCGAACAAAGTGACTCTGAGCCTGCTTTGACCCCTGAGCGGAGGCCGAGCAAAGTCTTAGTTGAAGACCTTCCTGAAGAAGAAATCGGTGCTGCGGAGGCCCTTGCAGCTGGTGGAAGCAAGACTTTCCCTAACTTTCTTGCTGCAAAGGCCGCTAAGGGGAAGGCTACAGCTGAGGAGCTAAAATTGCTTGGTGAGCCCGATGATCCTTTGCTCTTGCGTGAGTGCGTCTCTTTTGTTCAAGTTTTTTCGCTTATTTCTTTTTCTTATTCTCACGTTGCCCACTTTGCTTTATTTTTCTTTCAGGTAACCTTGCTGCTGTCGCTAGCGGGTTGCCGCTGCGCAAGAATGTTGACATCGCTCGACTTGGCCTTGAGCAGCCTCCGGAGCCCTCCGCGTCTCGTGAAGGTGGAGATGGTATTTCTTTGCTCATCATTGCAAATTTACCTCCGTGCTGGCGACTTAGGTTGTTTTTGAAATCTCTGATGCGTTTTGCTTTGACAGATGGTGCCCAAGATCCTCTCGGTGCGTTGGCTGCTAGCCATGGGCATGTTTATGAGTTTTACGGAGGTCTTTCCTCTGTTGTTTTTGTGGTTGCTCTTCTCTTTGCCGACTTAGTCTTGGTTCTGATCGTTGTTTTGTGCTGATGCAGCTGCCTTGAAGGACCATCTTGCGGAGATAAGGATCGAGGACTTGCTTCGCACACAGTTCGAGCACCATTACGTTGTTAGTAAACTTTGGCTTTGGCTTTCTTCTTTTTGACAGGCACTTTTGGTATCTAAAATTTTATCATCTCTCTTTTTTCCTTTAGAGCCATCATATGTCTCAAGCAGTCCAGCTTCGTGGCTTGGAGGAGCTTGTTCGGCGCAATCGAGCTATTGATCTCTTGAAATCTGAGAAGGAAGCTCTTGCAACTGAGAAGTGTGAGCTTGCGACGAAGGTCGCCGCGCTCGAATCCGCTCAAAAGCTGCTTGAGCAGTCGAAGGCTCTTGCGATTGAGAAGAAGAACAAGGCTATTGAGACGTGCAATAACCTCTGCGATGAGCTAGACACCGAGAAAAGGATTGCGGAGGCTTTCAAGACCAAGGCAGACGACCTCCTCAAAGAGCTGGAAAATGTTAAGACTGTCGGTTATGAAATTGTGGAGGCTTTTGTTTCGAATGTCAGAGAATTCAGAGGTGCCACCTCGCTGCTACCCCCAACTTGAGTGCTCTAGGCCTTGCTTACTGGATCAAGGAGAACCTGCTGAAGCCGCCTGCCTTCGTTAGAGGTGTATCCGATTTCAGCGCCAAGGCTTCCGTTACCCACCTTTGCAGGCTCTTGAACGATGATGGGATTGCGGGTGCTGCGGGCCATGAGTTTTCCGGCGTTACCGAGCCCCTGCTCTTTGGAAGGCACCGAGGCTGATCAAAAAGACTGTTATGAGCTTAATGTGGTCCTTTTGGTCAAAATTCGGTAAGCAAGAGACCGTGGCCATGGCACAAGCGGGGCGTCAGGTATGTTTTCAATGCTCATCTTGCACTTCTTTGGAATTGTTTTCTGTTTGATATGCTCATGATTTGCAAACTGCTGTTCACGATTCATTAACTTTTTTAGGTCCGAACCTCCGATCAGGATCCTACCCTGGAGGTTCCCGCTGGTGGCATTTCTGGTTCGGCCGCGCCCGTTGATGTCCAAGCCTCTGGCCAGCTTCCTACTTTGGAGGTTCCAGATGGCGGAGGCTCTGACTCGGCCGTACCTGTTGTTGGTGGCGGCTCTCGGGGCGTCGGTGCTGGTTGCTCCTCCCAACCAGAGGTTGAGCAGAGCCAGGATGACACAGAGGTAGTTTAGGTTGCCAAAATCTAAGTTAGCTTTTGAGGGCTTATTTTCTTCTTTTTTGCTTGGGAGGGCACTTGTAAAAAAGTACTGTTATTTTGCTTAAGACATATCCTTAACCGAGTACTATCCTGCGCAGGTCTGCTGTTTTGGGCCTGCGCAGGAGGTAGAACCGCTTACATTCATGCGGAATGGTGTATATATCAGTGGCGAGCTGTGGTGTTATTGGAAGGATACGTTTCCCCTGCAAACAGTTGATGATATGTTTGATTTTGTTCTTTGCGATTTGGATGATCCTCGAGCGGAGTTCACCAGGTCGCTTGCCTGGCGTGGTCCATAAATTTCTTGTAATTTGGCAGCGGAGGTTCCGCTTATTTGTAATTGTTACTTTTACCCACGCTTTAGTTGTTACCTCCGCTGTTTGGCGGAGGTTCTTGTAATGTTAGCGGAGGCTTTCTTATGTCGGCCAGTTCTAGTTTGCACTGAACATCCTCCGCCGATTGGCGGAGGCACTTGTTTCATAAAAAATGTATTGCCTTCGATTTGAATAAAATTTTATTTCTTACCTCCGAGAATTTAGATTATGAAGATCGGAGGTTAATTACAATTTTGTTTCAATACTTGTCGAGAGTATGTCGCATTCCCTTTAGTCCTATCTGGTGAGTTAACTAGGACCTGCCTTCGGTAGAGATGCTGAACTTGCCGAAGGTTGAACCGTACTAGGTGGTTCAATGCTTTGTGGTTTGCCACTTGTATATGCTCACCGGATGCCTTCAATGGCTGAGTGCAAACTTGGAGATGGGGGGACGTTACGAGTTCTTACGCAGTATCCCCCTACCCCTTTTTCCTTGCTAATCCTGATTGGCTTGCTATTTTTCCGCGCCTTGAGTAAGTGGTACTCAAGATCTTGGCCGCTCTCGGCCATTCGGAGGCTCTGTTCTTCTTACGAGTTCTTAAGCAGTGTCTTGCTAATCTTTCTGTACAGGTAAGCGGAGATCTGCTGCCATGGCCCTTGGGCCAGGCTTTGGTACTGGGTGATGTTCTATGTCCCGCTCGCGGGCTGGAATCACAGGGGGCGTTTTCTTTTATAGTGACCTTGGGCTCTGTTTCTAGCAGGAATTAATGCCGCCATTGCTATACCTTTGTACTTGATGTCCTTTGTTTTTGCCTTTTATGGATGTACTCTGGTAGTTGGCTCTTTTTAATTGTTACTTGTCCTGCTTGCCGGCATGCTTGATTATAAAAGGGGGTGCCCCTCCTGGGCTTATTTCCTACTGCTAAGTTGCTTATCATGTTTTATGCTTGTGGGGGAGGTTTACCGTAGTTGCAGTATTGGTATTGCTTAAGATCTCATAACCATGGAGACATATCTGTGCGTCCATCAGGCCGTGCCTTATTTTTGTGGAGTGCTATTTGTCAACAATACTCCTCCTTGTCTCGGCTTGATTGTCCTAGGGCTAAGCTTTCGGCCACATCCGCCTCGACTTCTGTTGGCGGCTGGCGAGCGCTTAGCGTCTGCTCGTCTAGCCGGTGCACATGTGCTTCGACTTCTGCTAGCGGCTGACGAGAATGTAGCTCCATCTTGTTGAGCCAAGGTGAATTGCGGAGGCTGTTGGTCTAATGGTAGAGTGTATCTCGTAGGCTGGTTTGGTGTTGGGTCTCCAGTAATGTTTCATCATCGGAGTCATGGCTTGGGGTGCTCTCGCGAGTACCGCGGCATTGCGCTCTTTGCCCTTTTGCAGGCTAAGTGTTTCTACTATGTCGTGAGCCTGAGCTATTTGGCGCAAGAAGTTGCTAGGTGTGCGGCTAGCACTTATTGGATCTACGCGGAGGTGATTGTGCTGCCTCTTGATGGTAGAGTGTATCAAGTATCAACGGCTTTGCTGTGCCCTTGTAATACTTTTTAAGTTGAGCGCTCTGCTCTTTATTGCTATGTAATACCTCGAATGCAATAAAGAAATTTTCATAAAGTTTTGCTCTAGAGGTTTTTTATGTTTGTGAAGGTTGGTCATCCTTACACTACTGGTGACGGTTTTGTTTTTACTATTTAAATCGGAGGTTCCAATGGTACTTTCTTTGCGAGAAAGGCCATGAGTTCTTTTTGTACCAGTTTACCTCCGCTAGTATTTTCTTTCTCAACGGAGGCTTTTTGCTTTGTAAGTGAGGTATTCATTGCATCCTGAGCCTTTGCTCTGGTTTTCCTGATACCCTACTTGCCTTGGTGCCCGTGTTCACAGGTCTTTTTCCAAGGTCTTTGGCCTTTAGAGGTCGCTTCATGTTTTCATTCTCTTCAATGAGCCTGAACTTGAGGTGACCTCATAGTTGCGTGATACGTTTTGTCGAATATTGCAGCTCCGTTGCTAGCTGCTTTCGACCATCTTGTCATTTTTCTCAGGGTCCTCTTTATATATTCAGAGGTTGATTACAAAGGTTTTGCCTCATTAAAAACCTCACCTCCGATTTGGAGCCCCTGTGTGAGGAAAAGAGTACAAAACCTGGTTGTGAGAAAAGTAAATTGCGAAAATGTAAAAACTTTTGGACCTCTGCCTTATACCTCCGGCATTGGCCCTTACAGGTTAGGCATAGAATTTTCTGAGGTTGTCCACATTCCATGAGTGGACCGTCATGTTTTCATCGCCATCTTGGAGGTAGAATGACCATGAAGCTTTCCGGGGTGTGTAGCGTTTGGTTTCTTTCTAAGGACCCAGTCTTTGTCCTGGATCTTCTTGTCAATGACTTTTCTGTCTCTCCAATTTCGTGTCTGCCCTTGGTACCTTTCAATGTTGTCGATGGCCTCCAATCTATATGCCTTGATCATCTCTTTGCTGTATTCTTCGTCTTTTGCCAACTCTCTTTTGGTTACGCGGAGGCTTTGATGTTTAATTTCCTCCGGTAACATTGCTTCTTCCCTGTATAGGAGCTTGAACGGCGTGAAGCCTGTGGCTCTAGATATATTTGTATTGTGCGACCATACGACCTTTTGCAGTTCCTCCACCCACTTCCCCTTTTTGAGATCGTGCAATGTTTTTAAAATTGCCGAGAAGATGATTCTGTTTGATCTCTCGACTGCCCTGTTGCTCTCTGGGTGGTATACTGAGGCAAAAGCAAGTTGAGTGCCGATCGTTCGGCAGAAGTCCTTGAACTTGTCTGAGTCAAATTGCTTGCCATTGTCCACAGTAAGCATCCTGGGCACCCCAAATCTATATATTATGTTTTGCCAGAAGAACTTTTCATTCTCTCAGAGGTGATTGAGGCTAGGGGCTTTGCTTCTATCCACCTTGTGAAGTACTCCACTGCCACTACTGCAAATTTGTTTCCCCCTCGGGCTATTGGCAATGGTCCGATGAGAGCCATGCCCCATCTCTGTAGTGGCCAGGTCGGAGGTATGAGTTGAGTTAATGCTCTAGGTTTGTTCTGGTTTGGTACGAAGGCTTGGCAGGCTTTGCATGTCTTGACAATTTAAGTTGCGTCGTTGATGTGAGTAGGCCAGTAGAAACCTTGGCGTATCGCCTTGGCCGACAATGCCCTGGGACCTATGTGCGACCCGCATGCTCCCGAATGAAGTTCATTTAAGAGCTCTTTTCCTTCTGCCCCTGATATGCATTTTAGCAATGGTTGTACTACCCCTTTCTTGTATAAGTTTCTCTATCAATGTGTAGTTCCTTGCACGGGCGGCTAGCCTGACTGAGCTTGCCTCATCTGTTGTTACAAGTATCCCATTGATATGATCTATTATTAGTTGTCTCCAATCTTCATTTTGCACCAGGAGCACCTCCGCAAATGCTTTACTTAGCTTGGTGTTTGCTGGCTGAGTCAACTCCTAATAGAAAGTCCTCGAAGGTACTTCGACATTGTTTGCTGCTACCTTCACAAGTTCATCTGCCTCCGAGTTCTCCCCCTTGGGATGTGCCTTATGGTGAAGTCTTGGAACCTTTTCTCTAGGCCTCTGATCACTTCAAGGTACTTGGCCAGTTCTGGTTCTCTGGCCAAGTAGTCTTTCTCGATGTGACTGGCTATAACCTATGAGTCTGTTTTGATCAGAATGTGCTTTGCTCCTAAAACTTTTGCCTTGTTTAGCCTAAGGATTACACCTTCATACTCTGCTATATTGTTTGTTGATTTGAAGCATAGCCTTGCAGTGAACTTGGACTTCACTCCCGACGTTGATATGAGCACGGCGGAGGCTCCTGCTCCCTAGACCCCCATGCTCCGTCTGTGAAGACAGTCCAAAGTTGTACCTCCGCTGGAGGTTCTACCTGGATTGGAGGTACCGGTTCTGCTATAAAATCTGCTAACACTTGAGACTTGATTGCAGTCCTTGCGATGAATTTGATGGTGTATTGCGATAACTCTGTCACCCATTTAACATTTCTCCCTGAGGCCTCTTTGTTACTGAGCACATCGCCTAAGGGCTGTGAGGTGGGTACCAATATTTCATGGTCTTGGAAATAATGCTTGAGCTTCCGTGATGTTGAGACTACTGCGTAGGCTATCTTTTCTAGTTCTGTGTAGTTGAGCTTTGCCCCTTGGAGTGCCTCGGATACATAGTACACAGGTTGCTGAACTTGCTTTGTGCCTTCTTTCTTTTCTTGGACTAGCACTGCGTTGACTGCATGTGCGGAGGCAGACACATATAGTTGCAAGGTGGCATTTATCTCTGGGGCGGCGACCATTAAGTCTTTTGTCATGTACTCTTTTAGCTGCTTGAAGGCCTCTCATTGTTGACTGCCCCATTCAAATTTCCCTGCACCCTTTAGGATTTTGAAGAATGGTAGGCTTCGTTCTTCTGACTTAGAGATGAACCTGTTTAGCGCTGCGAGTCTCCCTGTAAGCCTTTGAACCTCTTTTCTGTTTGACGGTTCTGGCATTGCGAGGACAACTTTTGTCTTGTCTGGGTTTGCCCTGAGACCTTCGAGCCCTACAATATACCCAAGCATTTTTCCTTGACTTACCCCGAAGATACATTTCTCTGGGTTTAGTTTGAACCCTGCCTCCCTGCTTACCGCTGCCAAATAGTCGATATATGCTATGACATTCTTCTGTAACTGTGTTTTGAGCACGGCCTTGACCATTCTTTTGAAGGTGGACCCTGCATTCTTGAGCCCTTCGAGCATTCTCACAAAGCAATAAGTGCCAAAGGGTATTGTAAAGCTTGTCTTCTCCTCGTCTTCCTTCCGTAGCCATACTTGGTGATACCCGAAGAAACAGTCGAGCAGCGAGAACCGCTTGCAACCTGCTGCCTTGTCTACTGAGGCATCGATCCTGGGTAGCGGGAATGGGTCTTTCTTACAGGCTTTGTTCAGGTCTGTGAAATCTATGGACATTCTCATCTTTCCACTTTTCTTGGGCACTAGAACTACATTGGCCAGCCACTCTGAATATCTTACTTCTCTAATGACATTGGCGTCGAGCATTCTCTGCACCTCTACTTTTGCGGCTATGGTGTGCTCCTCTGACATTTTTCTCTGTCGTTGCTTCCTTGACTTAACATTTGGGTTGAGGTCTAGAGCATGCTCTATGACATCTCGACTGACTCCTTGCAAATCTGATGCAGACCAAGCAAATATGTCTTTGTTTTTGGACAAGAGCAGCAGCAAGTCTTCCTTCTCTTCTGGCGATAGATTTGCTGCTAAGGTTATTTTCCTGTTGGGTACTGCTTCCTCTAGAGGAACGGTTAGTGTCTCTTCTTAATCTGCCATATCGGTTTTGCCCGTTGGCATATTCGGTGGTTCCTCTAGGGCCACTGTGTTTATGTTCTTGTGGGACTTGTATATTGCTCTTTCAATGTTCCTTGCCTCTTTTTGACTACCCCTCACTGTTATGACTCCATGCAACGCAGGCATCTTCATGTAGAGATATCCCATTTCTATGGCTAGGTTGAATTTGTTCGCGAATCCTCTGCCTAGGATCGCGTTGTAGGGGTAGCATAGATCAACGACGTCGAAGGTTATGTATTCTATCCTTGCACAATCTCCATCCTGGAAAGACATCGGCAGTGAGATTTTCCCTAGCGCTTCAATTTTCTTACCTCCGAATCCTATCAAGGGGATATCCGGAGGTTGCAACTGATTTCTGGTTAGCTTCATTTGGTCAAACACCCTAGCAAAGATTATGTCTGCGGAACTCCCAGAGTCCACCAGTATCCTGTTTATCTCCCAGCCTGCTATATTTGCCTTGATGACCATTGCGTCTGTATGAGGATAGCTTTCTAATTGAAGGTCATTCTCTGTAAAGGTTAGTGGCATCTTAGACCATTCTGTTGATCTGAAAGCTCCTTGAACTGCAACGTTGTTGACGAGCCGGAAGTGGTCTTTCTTCTGCTTTTTGGATTCAAATTCCATCGCCGAGCCTCCGGCTATCGGCAATATCATGCCGATTGTTGGGAGGGCCGAGTGCGGGTTCATCTGATTTTCAATCGGAGGCTCCGCCTTCTGCAAAATTGTGCTTCCTGGATTCTGCTGCGGAGGCAGTGGTAAGGCCTCGTACTGCCTCTGCGGCTGTTGCGGAGGCTGAATGGGCTGAGTATTGTCCATGATTGTGATTTGCGGAGGCTTTGGGTTTATGTATGTCAGGCCACTATCCATTCTACTATTCACATAAGGATGATAGGCAGCTGCCTACTGCTGCACCGGCCTCCAAGCCGGTAGGGCAGTCGGGTAATACTGATTTGCAAGACTTTGCTGAGGTAGATGGCTGTTACTGTATCCTGGAAAGTTTGGGTTGTATTATTGATGCCACTATGGCGCGTAGGTGTGATTCACCTGTCTTGGTGCGGGCTGTAATGCCTGCAGCTGAGGCTGCTTGCCCTTCATCCTTTCCTTTGTTTCAATGGTCTCCGGGCAGTCTTTGGTATTGTGACCTTTGTCCTCCCCGTGAAAGATGCAATAAGGCTTGTTTGGCTTTTGGTTCTTGTTCCAATTCTTGGATTTGTCGTTTCTGTTATGGCCTTGGCTGTTTTGTTGCCTCTGGTTTTGACCTTGCTGGGGCGGCTGGTTTGTTTCTTGCTGAGCCTGCCCCTCTTGCACATTGAATACTTGTTTCTGCTGTTGCCAGGAGTCCTGCCTGTCTTGGCCCCTGCGGTCTCTTCTGTTTGTGCCGCTTGCATTTTCAACACTCCGGCCTTCGCCGTCTTCAATGCGCCTCCGCAAATCGTCATCTGATCTGCAATATTTTTTGAACTCCTCATGCAACTTTGCCATGGTTGTCGGTTTTTCCCTTGCCAAGTGGCTTGCAAAGGGTCCAATGCGGAGGCCCTTGATCGCTGCCTCTATTGCCACCTCGTCTGGAACGTCCAGAGCCTTGGCTCGCAGGCGCAGGAACCTCTGGAAGTATTCCTTGAGGGGTTCCCCTTTTTGATGCTTGTTACTGTGCAAGTCTGCTGATGTGAGGCACTCGCTTGAGAAACCCTTGAAATTTGATAGGATTTGATCCCGGAGGATTTCCCAAGAGTACACGGTGCTTGGCTTTAGCATTGTGTACCACGAGAGCGCATCACCTTCTGTGGCTATCACGAATGACTTGGCGAGGACGTTGTCATTTCCGCCTACTGAGGCTACTGCTGCCTCGAAACTCATTATGAACTGGCGGGGATCTGTTTTCCCGTTGAACCTAGGTAGTGAGATGGGCTTGTAGGTTACGGGCCAAGGGGTTGTCTGAAGTCCTTCCGAGAGTGGTGACTTTGGGTCGTAGGATCTTGATACCGCCGAGATCAAAGGTGCGGTGGGTTGCGAAGACAACCTTACTACCTCCGGGTTCAGCACTGGCCCGGAGGTAAGCACCGCGTTGACCACGGGGGCCGATGGCTGCCGCATGCTTTGAATTTCCGCTTGCAATATTGCCATTTGCTGTCTCATCTCAACTGCTTGCTGGGATGCTTGCATCACTCTTTGTGCTGCAGCTTGCTCATCTCTGAGTCTATTCCTCTCTACTTCCATTCGCTCTATTTCTGACCTTAGTCTGCCCAACTCGGCTTCTGGTCCTTCATCCTGCGGGGGCAGCTCTCTGTCTTCCCTTGGGTTGACATTACCTTCGTCCAGCTCCTCATCCTCTTGGGCAGAGGCATATGTGCTTCTGGTTTTTCTTTTTGGCCTTCCGCGGTCCGGTCGGTCCGATGCCTCCGCTGCTGCAGAGGCTCGAGACGCCTTGTTAGTTTTCCTTTTGGCCATCAGTGAGTGAAACTCTCGGCCAGACATACGGGTGGGCGCCAACTGTTGGAACACGGTTCCAGCTGGTTTAGGTGACAAGACGCCAGTCGAATCACTATATTGAATGGGTGGTACAAGGTGGGGTCCCAGGGTAGGCTAAAGCGCAGCTACCGAAGGACCTCTCCCTTCATTATAGTGGTAATGGCCTGCTTTTATAGCAGTCCACCTACCACGTTAGGGTACAACTACAATCTTGTCCCTCTGCCCTAAGGGAAACCCTAGTTTCTATCCCTATTACATGTGGGTCTGCCTGTCCTCCTGGTAATTTCATTCTTTAGAGCCGATCTCATGATTAGGTGGGCCATCCAGCCTCACTGGGCTCTCTGCGATGGGCCGGCCCAATCCAGTTGTCTTGCGCCCCCTGCCTGAGAACCTCCGGTGGACCAAGGACCTCCGCAGTACGGCCCAGCACCTCCGCGCTGCCCCCCATTGTGCATCGGTGACAGCGGAGGCTGCCCGCGCGGTCGTGTCCCCACCCGGCCTTCCAGGACGGGGGAGCCTCAGCTCGGGAGTCCGGTGCCTCCGCCCGGCCTCTCGCCACCACTGCGAGTCGGCAGGGACTTTTGCTGAGGTAGCCTTCCCTGGCGGTTCCCCGAGACTAGGGAGCCTCCGCTTGGGCGCTTGGTACCTCCGCTGGGGCCGGCTCGGGCACCCTTGGGTTTGCCCGAGCAAGCTCCCCTGTCTCACTGTCGCGGCCCTCGTCGGAGGCCGGTGCCTCCGTCATGCCTCCGGCTATGCTTTCTGCACAGAGAAAACAAAGATCCCTGTGGATCGTCAGATCGGTTAGATAGGTCGGAGCCGCTCCCTCCAGTGGGGCTATTTTTCTGGGTAACAGAGTAGCCTCCGTGGTCCTCTGCATCTCACCCCAACACTATGTATGTCTAGACTGAGCATCCTAGTGTCTTGTTTGGATGCACTTTACTAACCTCAATCCACGTGAGTCTCAAAACATATGGACTGATATAAATGCAAGTATAGCTAAAGCTTAAGCAAAAAGCGCATACTACCATGGCGACAATGCCTGCAGCTCTCCAGGCAAAGGCATGCGTGCAGTGATGGCACACGGCACAAGGCCGAACAGGTTAAAGATTTTGGAATTGTGAAATACTAGGTCCGACAGCTTTTGGACGTGTGGCAATGCCGTCATGCACTCGGGCAGCTCGCTAGGCACGCAATTCAAGCGAGACACTCAAGTGAACCGTCCAAAATCAACAATCTAGCATAAGATTCATGGACAGAAATAACCGTCACGACATGCTTTACAATACAGCTAAACATTTCTAATAGAGATGTGTTGTTATTGTTAGGTATATATGCTATTTATAGATTTTTTAAGAAAAAATTAAACTCCGACAAATTTGTTATATGGTTTTGTACAGTAGCAAATATGTTGGGTGGCCATATACAGCCAGCCATAGCCGGCCATTTGCTACATGATTTTGTAAAATAAAAAAATCGATATGGATTTTTTATTTTTTGAGAAGTTTTTTATTTTAAAATTACTAAACAATGAAATTTAACTATTTTGTTTAGCCCAGAAACAAAATGTACAAGCAATTCTATTAAGTTACCTACTTACCTTTGATTTCAAAATAGTAATACCGCTGGAATCTTTGATGGTGGCCTTGAGGGAGCCAAAGGCCAAAAGCAAACCGCCTCTCCACCCAGCTGTGCACCGCCACTGTGTGTGAAGGCCTGCATGCCGTTGCACGCATGCACTGAATGGAGTGATGGCTGTAGGCACAAGGTAGAAAAAGTTAAAGATTTTGGAATTCTAAGACAGGTGGATGTCTCATTGCCATTTAATTCAATTTGTGTCTTACCACTAAAAGTTTTTATAAGAGATACTAAGAGCGTCCACAATGATAATAGCTAGTATAGCTAAATAGTCAGTTGACATACGTGGAGGTGATAGATAAAAACTATTTTAGACTAGTGTACCTACATCCTCCTCTCGCATGTTTTTTGACTTTGTGAAATAGATAAGCTATTTGCTTGTCGTTAGTGATTATTATCTCTCCTAATTTTACTATGATTTTTTGAAGATTTAGGAAATAAATGAAAAAGACAAAACCACCATTCAGAACCGGCCGGGGGGTTACTTGACCGGTTTTGGATAGTTTAGGAGGTGGAAAATCCGGTTCATAGTTCGGTGGTTAAGTAGTCCACCCTCAATAGTTGATATTTTTTTTCTAATTTTTTAACCACATGTATTGCGACAAACTTGGCTTGCGGATATATTAAGAAGTCCGAAAATTTAATGACACAAAAAAAATATAAAGCTGCAATTATGATCTTTACTTGTAAAGTAGATCTAGTTCATAGAAATCTAGCGAAATTCGTTTGACTTTGTTTAATCAATACTTGTTTGAATTTATTATTATGCATTTTTTCAAGTTTATGCTAATTTGGTTATTTTAGAAAATAATAAGAATCTAATAAAATTTGTACATTGAGAATTCTCTATGCTTTCTCACATCCTTCTCTTTTTCCCCACTTGGAGCACTCATTCGCGCGCAAGGAGATCGCCTGGTGCAACTACGGCTCCCCGCCGTCTGCAGATAGTAGTGTGGTGGTTGGAAGGAAGGTACTATAAAAACCCGTGTGCATGCGTTTGTGCTATAAAAACCGCTTCGCTCTGCTCCTACTACTTCCTCCCCGTTCTAGCACTTTCTCTCTTCGTTCTTGTGTTCATCTATCGTCTCCTCAAAGCCGCTCTCTCACACACTGTCCACCCTATCCAAAACCGCGCGACGCCACCGTCGACCAAGTTCAAAACCAAACAACCAGTATCTCCCTCTACGTACTTCACGGTCTGCCATCTCGGAGTTGGCTGGTGGCAGGCGTTTCTGCGCCTTCTTCTCGCTCGGTTCTTCCCGTCATTCATCGTTGCCGATAAACCAGCGAACGCGGAGGTGTGCAGGTTAGTCTTTGCTACCTCACCTACCAGCCCGGCCGGCCCCTATAAGAAATACTCGATCTTTTTGCCAATTAAAACAAACAGAACAGTGAACAGTCGATTCATTTCTTCACTGTATGTGCATAGCTAAAACATTCGTTAGTTTAATTCCTTTCCTCTCTAGCTCCTCCGTCGTGAAATAAGGTGCTCGAGTGCTTGACTGCTTGCACTCATCAAGGGTTAGAGCTAGCCGAAGAAATTCGAGATATGAGCAAGACAAGAAAGAAGAATGAGCCTCCGGACGATCGACGAACGGCCACGGCCACTCCGCAATACGGTATGCTGTTCGTTCGGCCATTTTCCTTCTTTGTTTGACACACGACACAGAAGAAGAGGGTGGCCAGATTGGGTGACTTTACAGAGCAAATGTTACATTGTAACTTTCGTGCGATCTCGACCCTCCATTCCCTAACGACTGAGCATCATGCATTCAAAGCTTAGCTGCAACACTTGGCATTTTTCCTTCACTCCAACAGCTGTCTGTGCCAAGTCCATGCCGGAGCTCTGGCGGGCTGCATTCACTTGTGGCGAGGCCGAGGGCGACAGGCCTGGCCAGTAGAACCCATAGCCGAGTCGTAGTCAACCATACGCATGTGGCGTCCTGTTGGAGAAGATGATGCCGCGAAGACCGAGCGCGAGCGGTAACTGCGGCGCCCATTTCGAACGCACGCTGCGTGGGTGGGCATGGGCACGGCCAGCGCACGTGCATGGCGGCGTGGTGAGTGGGCACGG
>DXKC01033583.1:0-10892 GCA_031170775.1 Cymbopogon citratus
GAGGAGCACGCGACGCAACAGGCCACCGACGCGCGGTAGTTACACTTCGGCCCCGGGTTGACACATGCACGCGGGTCGCATGCACGGGGGCCATCGCCACCCGATTGACTGAGACGCCCCGCCGCAACGGTACGTCGCCTGCGCCGTCGGTTTCCATGCGCGCGATGCCTCACCTACTCGCCGCCCGCGGCCGCGGGTCCAGTAGGCCGGACGGAGGCCGGTGGCTGGCATCGCGTGTTGGCATCTTACGGGCTTGCACCCCAGCGCTTGTTGTTTAGGTACAGTACGTGTTGAATCTGTCCAGACGCCATGGCGAGATCCTGCCGCCCTCCCCTCCACCGTGCGCTGTTTGGACGGACGGGCACGCGTGGTACAGGTCGGCGGTCGCCGTGTTTGCGCAACGCGACGCGAGGCCAGCCGAAGCCAAGGCTACTGGACAGGGGAATGATCTGCGAGTCGGACGGCACATGACCGGCTGGTTGCGCCATCCAACTCCGATTGGAATCTTTTGTTTGACTGCCCTCTTCTTGACAGTCATTGCTTCACTTCTACGTAGTTCTAGACTATACAGTCAGTACGGTAAACATCGCGGCTTCCAAAGACTTCGATGGGGTAAACTCAAATGAAGGTCAGCTCTTATACCAACATAGAAAAGCGTATCCAGAGGTAAAACACACACGTTCCACGCACACGCATGGAAGACCCTGCAGGAAGCCGTACGGACAAACAAAAACCGGTGGTCATTCGGGCAATATATGCCTGGCTGTCTGGGCAATTGATGATAAAAAAGCCAATTAACAGCTCATACAAAATGCAAGAGCGCTTTAAGCATTTGTGGCACGTGAAATAGTCATAGTACATTAACAGTTAGGAAACATCCAAACGTCAGGAAATTTAGTCTTCCCCACTAGTTACCGCAATACATTCATGCTAATCACCGCAGCCGATCCATACGAGACATCTCGATCATGTGTTAGGTTGCGATGATGAGTCGTGAGCCCAACAGCATGATGACAAGATTAGTCACCGCTGGCACAACCCCTGCAGCCGCAATGGACACATTCTATCACCTGCTCCTCCCTCAGATGCTTGGGGACCCGGCAGACACAAGTCGTTGCAAAGTTGTGGTCACGTGTCTGTATGCATCGAAGGCAGCAAAGGCGCTCGTAACCTGGCTGCAAGAGGGCGAAATGTAGTAGTAAGAAATTAGGATGCCAGATTAAGCACATATGAAAATGTATTTCACAGGAAGCATTGCACAGGCACAAACTTGAGGACATATAGAGGAAAAAAAACATTGAAAGAGAACAAAGAAGCATCAAGTGACTATTCCCTTCAAGCGACAAAACGGATCTGTTGTAATTTCTTTTAGTCCAAGTTAACAATTACAATATTTTCCCAAATCACATATAATTTTGTCCAAAAGCACTCAACATACAAATTCATCTTGAACACACAAGAAAAGCCAGATCACTCATTAACAATGTTTAGATGCAACCTAAAACTTCTGAAGTGAATTTCCATGATCTTCAAGGTGCAAATTTGACCATTATAATATATAACAAATGCACAGGATAATGCAGGTGCTTCTCTCAATACAAATTTATACATGATTTTGATGTTCCCAACAAAGTTTTGAAAGCTACTGGTGTTTCAATATTTTTTTGTCAAAGCAAAGTATTTGGGACTGGAAGACACCATATCCAAATCAAGGAGAACCAAAAGAACATATTGAATACCTCACAAAATCATTTTCAGTCAACCAAATAGACCAGATCCAGTTACTCGTAACATTAGAAATCTCCTATATAGAACACACAAACAAAAGCCAGTGCACTGGACTGCAGGTCTGCAGCATGCATTACAGTATTAGTTGTAATCTTCAATTCCAAACTTGATCAAAAAAATGGGGTGGACAGTATTATCAGAGTAATGGTTCCAGGTAATTAGTGGCTCATTCTACCATGTAAGCTATATATAAATCTCAGAAATTTGAAAAAACTAAGTGGATTTACAATGCAATTTGCATATACAATGTCTACACAATAATTTATTATTTCCATTTAACAAGCCTACCAACTTATAGCAGAGTATAAGGAAGATAAACATGCCTCCCTCTCTCACTCCCACCATCACCCCAAAAAGAACATGTCGTGCAGAGAAAAATCTAACCAAGTGAGGAATAGACCTGTACAACAAATATGGAATGGAACCAAGGATACTTACTTACCTTTTTCCACTTTGCAATCAGGTTACGGTCTGCATAACCCTGGTCCAGGCAAAACTCATAAAGCTCCTGTGATATCTCCTTCCTTCTGTAGTAAAGATCATATATGTAGCGGCTCCTTTGATGAGAAATGCGGAAAATAGGCCAGAGAGCTTCACATTTTCTCTTCCCATCATGTGGATCATTTTCCGCTGCATGAGGACATATCATTAGTACAGCAACTGACATCAGTAGTGAGGGTCCCTAATGAATAACCGTCTGTGCATACCTTCTCTCATTTTGGCATCCAACTCACGGATTGTTGGTTCAATAAGCTCCCATCCTTCAGGATACTTGACACGACTCGTCTTTATCTTAGGCATACTGTCTCAATGAATGTCCTGGGAACATGTAAATGGAGTAAGAAAAGGGCCAACATAATCTTCAATAGATCTAATGTAATTGCAACGCATTAATAAAAGCAGCTGAGCATGGATTGAAATCATAAACGGAGATTAGAAGTTCCTATGCTGATTAAAGTCAAAACACCATTGCACGGATGACAGTATGCTACCCAATACCTCTCATGTATGAAACTGCAGGGGTTTTACATAGGGAAACAGTACTGAATGGTAATGAAACCGCACCAGGAGTCGCGGACTGCCAGCTACACTACGGGTCGCGTACTCCCAACTACGCATGCTCAGCCCTAAATCACAAACAACCATCACAACTTGAAGGTCGAGGTTCCAAATCGTGAAAGTCGCTGACATTCAGTTTCAGCCAATGAATGAAATCTACGGAATGGAAAACCAAACAAATCTGAACAAAAAGTGGAAGGATGTACATGTACCAATGCAACGGTCAGTTTGCTGGGATAGCAAGTGAAAGGTAGCGATCTTAGAGACATGCATCGAGGCGGACTAGGGTTTCCTTACCAACGAAAGGGGAACGGTCCAAATCCGCGCGGATCTCCAGTCAGCACCAGGACACAATACGCGAGGAGGTGGACGATGACGAGAAGGGACGAACTCCTTCGAGCTCGAGGCAGGCGCCGAGCTTTCGATTTTGCAGAACGGAATCGGAAGAAGTCGGTCGTCAGGGGGGAGGGGAAGACGGGGAGGGCGCGTGTGACCTCACACCTCAGGCTCCGGGCCGCCGCCGCCCCCGGTGCAGAGAAACCGACTCTGACTGGACCTGCGCTATGGGCCTTTTTTTAAAAAAAAAAAACTGATGTGGGCCTTTCTGGTGCCAATGCTTCCAAGCCGCCATCGGAGTTATTTAGCGTAAATCCTGTGAATCCGCTTTTGGGTAGCGATGACGTTTTACAGATTTCCAAAGGCTTCTTCTGTTCGGCTTCGACTCCTCGAGGCTTTTTGGGACGCGACCTTCGTGTTGCGCGAGTTGCCAGACAAATCCATCCATCGGAGTCAAGATCAGGATATAACTGCCGATTTCAATGGAAGCTTCCTAGCGTAACAGCTGATCCCTTCCAAACCGGTGAGTGGAGTAACCAAACATCCGGACGCGCGTACCGTCGCCACGCGACCGCCGCTGGGTTCGACGCCGCAGAGGAAGAAGGCACTCTGGTCCCCGGGAGCCCAGTGGGGCGCCGTAGACGCAGAAGGCTGGATGTGGTTGGAGGAGGTGAGGGGGAGGGAGCGCGGGGAGGTGCGAGCCCGGCGGTTCGAGGCCGACGCCAGGGCGCGACGCGCGGCCTCGCTCGCGCTCTCCAACCGCAAGGAGTTTGCCACCCCGCACCACGGCGCCGTCAACTCGCTCCAGGTCCCTCTTCTTCCTCCTCTACTCCCCTTGCCGCTATTAGATTCTTAATGACTACGGCAACCGCTGCATCGAACGAAACAGATTTATCTGCTAATTCTCATCGAGAAGCACATCAATTCACATTTAAACCATTAAATCACGGGGGTCCTTGTTATGCAATGTGTGAGTCGTGTTTATAATCTGACCATATGGTCAGGTTGATTTGACAGAGGGGAGGTACCTGCTCTCCGGGGCATCGGATGGGTCGGCTGCTGTGTTCGATGTGTGGAACGCGACCGAATACGAGGCCGGGTTCATAGCGAAGCACAGGAACATACTGCTTGTGGACAAGCAACACCAGAATGGCCACAGGTTCGCCGTCTCGGCAGCCGTTTGGTATCCTGTGGATACAGGGCTGTTTGTCACAGCATCCTTTGATCAGTATGTCAAAGTTTGGGATACCAATTCGACTCAGGTATGTGCCTGCGATCTCAGTTATCAGTCCTTCTCTCTGTCTCCTTGCCTTAGCAGTCCTTCTCTCTGTTTCCTTGCCCTGTTTTGTGATCCTGGATATTCTGATTAGCGTGTGCACTGTTTTTGTTTTCTCAGGTCGTCATGGAATTTAAGATGCCTGGAAAAGTGTACACTGCAGCCATGTCAAAAATCGCAACAACGCACATGCTCATCGCTACTGGGACCGCAGATGTTCAGGTCCGTCTGTGTGACATTGCTTCTGGAGCCTTTACCCACACGTTGTCAGGTCATCGTGGTTAGTTTCTTTGTGCTAATGCAGTGATGAAAATATGCTTGTTTTTTCTTGTATGGTACCTTCTTATCTCCACCCATCATCTTAGATGGTATCATGTCTTTGGAGTGGTCTGCCTCAAGTGAGTGGATTTTGATGAGTGGTGGCTGTGACGGGGCAATACGGTTTTGGGACATTAGACGAGCTGGATGCTTTCAGGTTCTGGACCAATCACGGTCTCAACTTGGAAAGAGGCCTCCTCTTGTTAAAAGAGCTGTAGATAATGTATGTTCACTCTCCCTATTATTATCATTTGCTTTGTATTTATAATTATTTCTCGAGAGTATTTGGTTAGAGAAGCTCCTCCGTCCATTGCAAATGGCAAGTCGTTCTGGCTTTTCTAGATACATAACTTTTACTATGCATCTCGACATAATTTGTATCTAGGTGCCTAACAAAAGCTATGTACCTAGAAAAGCCAGAGCGACTTACAAATTGGAACAGAGGGACTACTAAAGAGCCGGTTACCATCTTCGGGTGACAATTCTAGAGCTATTCACCTTCAATTAATTTATGAATCCCTCTGTTATATTGGCGTTCGATAACATTGAAGTTTCAGCATATGTAGGTAGCCTTAGTGCTCTAATACTGCTATGTTCTGTACTGCACTTGAGATAAATTGAATCTTTGGTACTCCCTCCATCCCAAAAAGAATGCAATTATCGTTTTTCGAGAAGTCAAACAGTTTTAAGTTTGACCAAATCTGTACAACATTACACATTTATGACACCATAGAA
This sequence comes from Cymbopogon citratus, assembly GCA_031170775.1. NCBI lineage: Eukaryota > Viridiplantae > Streptophyta > Magnoliopsida > Poales > Poaceae > Cymbopogon > Cymbopogon citratus. The sequence goes on from DXKC01033583.1 coordinate 5,513, forward strand.
TATATCTTCATAGTATACCTATTTGAAGTCATAAAGGTTAATTCGGTAAAAAAAAGTCATAAATGTTAATCATATTTTCTATAAACATAGTCAAACTTAAGGAAGTTTGGCTCAATTCGAACCCACAATTGCATCCTGTTTAGGCCGAGGTAGTAAATGATATACTTTTTTTATTCTAAAGCAGGATCACAAAGATTCCTTAGGACCTTCACCTTCCACAAGGAGCTCAGCTCAGAAAAGGACAGGCATTTCTAAGAAGAGCTCACCAGCTTTGCGCAAAATTCAAAACCTGACACATGGACACATGCAACAGAGATTGCATCCCGGTTTGTCATCCAGTCAAAACCGTGCAACTGCTCATTATGGTGCTGTTACTGGATTACGAACAACTACAGATGGGATGTACCTTCTTAGCTCAGGTAAGTGAATTTGAGTTATACTATTTTCAACACATTGTTGCTTGTTGCATGCCAGCTATTGGCATTTGTCCCTATATAAGAATTACTGTGTGCTAATATTTTCAGTAGTAAAGCTGTTACTAAGGCGGGTATTGTCCCTTCTCTGTAGGATCTGATTCTCGTTTAAGACTATGGGATATTGATTCAGGCTGCAATACTCTGGTCAATTTTGAAGCTATGCGATTGCAGACAGGCAAGCCGTTACAATTAGCTGTCACTGAGGATCCTTCACTTGTATTTGTTCCATGTATGGCAAGCATCAAGGTGCGTTCCTGACTTCCTGTTTTCTAGTTTGCCAGTTTGCTGAATCATTCTTGAGGTTCACATTTCCCTGTTGTTGTGTATGCTTAGGCATACAATTTATGGTCTGGTACAACATTTCGAACATTCCGGGGGCACTATGAACTTGTGAATTGCTGCTACTATAGTGAACAGGACCAAGTAAGTTTGCGTGTTTACTGTCGATCTGTTGAGGGTTTCAATAGGACTTCATTTCTAAGTGTTCAGGGATGCAGGAACTTTATACTGGCAGCAACGATAGGCAAATTCTTGTGTGGTCTCCATCAACTCCAGCTTTTACTGAAATGGTATATCATCTATTCATTGTTTCCATGCAAGCCCTTGTTGGGTTGCCTAGCTAACTCTGTTGTCTCACAGTTTCGAGTGAGAATATGACAAGGATTTAGACAAATTCCTTTCTTGAATCTTGACACCAGTAAAATTCTTACAGGAAGATGATGACAAGACCCTTTCTGCAGCTGATGAGGATAACTGGAGCGACTAAGAAACGTGTACCTACTTCTTCCTGGAACCGGGAGGCCTGTACTTGTATTTATTGACATTGATCTTAGTGATGTTAACAAATAACATGTCGAGGTTGTTAGCTCTTGTTAGCTGATATTGACTTGGTATATATTTTCAAAAATATTGTACATTACCATGTGAATTTTTGACTGATAGAGGGATGTTGGAGGCTCTAAAATGTTATTTGGCCCTGGAGCCTTGCTTTCTTCACTTCGTAGATGGTTTTGTGTATTAATGCTTTACCCAAAACCAAAAGTAAGAAATTCTTTTGAGCAAATAGGCAGAAGTGTAGCCTCATAGGCTATGCTTGGTTCAGTCAAGCAAACAATCTTTTTCAGAAGCAGTTGTTTTCCCATAGTACACTGCTTTTGCTTTCATCTTTCGACTTCTCCAAATGGACAGAAATAGAGAGCAATTTTATAGCTGTTTCAAGGGAGATATAGAGATGGGTGGGTTTTACAGTTATTTTTAACCGAACATCCTGTAACAACTTTTTTCACAGCTCATAGCTCAACAGATTTTTTTTTTAAGGAGACCTATCGAATATTAGAAGCGTATGCTTACTTTTTAAAAAAAAAAACATTTTCGTAGTTTTGGTAGACAGAGGGGACCGTGAGGCAGACGTGGTAGAATCCAAATATAGTGAGTAGTCGAAACGGTTAATGTTGCATAAATTCAGAAGGCTAATCTCAGAACAAGTAGCATGCAAAGCAACACCTGATCTATTTGAGAGTAAACCCTAAGCTCAGAACTCAGAAGACTCGATTGTCCTGATGGAATATAATAATTCAACTAACATTGAGCCGAAATGAAGCCGAGTGTGTCAGCGCACACGAATCACGTGATCAATCACGAAACTCAGTAGAATAGAGTATCGGCGTTCGTGAACCACATCAGGAAACAAGAATTTCGAGCACTATGGCATTTATTATTTCCTCCCGAATGCATCGGGACATCATGTTCTGTTCACATCCTCACAGGAACAATTACACAGAAGATGGAACGCCAACAGGGACTTATTCCAAAGAACATGTTCATGCACCGGTACTACCGCAGCTATCAGAACCAGACTTTCATACCCAATGTACTCATTTCCTGAGGACTTCAATTCTAAGATGCAAAGGTCTATTGCATCGGCTCACTTTTATAGATATGCACAGCTAAGCTAACCACCCTCTGTGACCCGGTCAAAAATATATAGCACAAAAGAATAGAGTAGAACCTACCACCATCTGTGTGACAAGCCTCTGTTTCTCGAGGAGTATCCCAGATTGCGATATTCTTTAGATCCTCTGGCATCGTATGATGCCTGCAGCACCTCCATAGCACAGCCATCTCTCGCTACCCTTGTTCATGTTCCATCGCACTCGATGCAAAGCGACAGAATTCGGAGGGATGACTTTAAGGTCTTTAGGGGATTCATCACCCTTGCTGTTCCATGTTCCATCATTCTCTTCCTTTGTAGGATTGGCTAGAATTATTGCACCAGCTCCTTGTTCTTCGCTGTGTCCATCGTCTTTATCATCGCCAAATTCTGTGTTTACCATGCCTGCTACTTGTTCTTCACTGCATCCATCTTGATCGCCCTCAAGTTCTTGATTTACAACGCCTGCTCCTTGCTCTTCAATGCGTCCATCTTGATCATCCTGAACTTCTGGATTTATAGTGTCACTGTTTCCTGTGGGGGGGTTGAGCTGACATGTCAGCAGGCCAGTAACAATGTTTGTAGTGAGCGCCTGAACTATATTTTGGCATGGTTTTGAACCCTTTTTGGTCACCACAGGAACATTTGGTAATGGGGACGTTTGCAGCCTGCTGCCAATCTTAATTTTTTCTCCCTCCTCTGATAATGATCCAGAGAGAAAATAAGGAACACGGTTACGCCCAGGTTCCTTATCCCAGAATCTCGAATTAAGCTACAGCAAGTTAAATATTTGTTTAGAACACTGCAACTCAGAACGACAAGAAATGCTGTTCATGATATCAACTAGAAAGTTCACCTGGAAGTACACAGCAGTACCATCTACCCCACAGTAAGCCACACAACCTGAACATCAGCAAACAAATATTATGAATTTAAGGACCACTATAAGCATATGACACCTTGAGGCAAAGCAGAAGTGACTGCATGATCAGGAAACGATCATGGACTGATTCTAAAAAGAAGAAAAGTTGCCACTATTTCAGAAAACTGGAGGCAGTGTATATTAATAAACTGGTAGGGATCGATCAGACAAATCTAAAAACTGCATTCATCTTTGTCTGGTAGTGATGACAGTTGAGATAGATACTTTCATGGTGTGATGATTTTTCTCATGTAAACTACTAATCCCAGCTATCTCTTTTTATGTTTCATACAACACTTTTCAAACATTGTAATAAATTTTCTCTGCTGTCTTAATGATCCAAGTTGCAGGGTGTAATGATTCCACTATCATCCATTGAACTATGTATCCACTATCAAGTAGCAAAAATAGTTATTTCATGGGAAACAAAACCACTAATTACTACTAGCAGAGTTCTTCAGGAAGATCTGCTTAAATTTCTTTTAGAACCAAGTCCATCTTCAAGATACAACCAAACATGTGATATCAAGTTATTATTTATTTTACACGACAATCTTCATTGGATTTTAGACTCCAGTGATTGCTGCTACATAGGAACTTTGCTACTCGGTACTCAGTACCATTGGGCAGGATATGGACAGTGGCTATGGGAGCATGATACTGAAACACACCTGCAGGTTCTGAGGCATGGACACTCCAAATCAAATATTCTGACAACTGATAAGTTACAACACCCTGAGTTTTTGTTCCGGCAAATGGCCTTCCAGTGGCTGGAACATCATTCGCAATCCGAGGCAAGCTTAGAAACTTCAATGTGCCATCTTCCAGTGAGATAACTATCCCCCTGAAAACAATCGGTCATAAATTTAACATTAGCATCATGATTCTAGTAATAGCGGAAGGGAAAAGATTAGTATCCTGTGCATATAAACAGAGAATTTGATCAAGATGTGGGTAAACTTTTAATATGTCATTGTTTAATGTTGCTTCTGAATTCTGACCAAATGCCATATGGCTCATATGGACTCCCTATGTCTAATAAAGTGTTTCTCCAGATAAAAAGTGCCTGCTGACCAATTCAAATCCGCAACGAGATAAAACAACAAGAGTAGTTCAAGCAAACTATAATGTCCATGCCTAAGAAAGAAATACAATGCCCCCTATTCTATGCCATTGAATACAAATATGCCCTACTACATCAAACAATAAAACATCCTAACTAGGCTATCAGATGCTTGGATGCGAAATAGAAATAAATGTTAGATGATGATTCACTCATAGTCCAGAATTCACATTGGGGGGGAGGGGGGGGGGATGGATTAAACATGCTAACTAGGTTATCATATGCTTAGGAATAAATGTCCAATAATGATTCATACAAACAATGAACTTTATGTTATCGCATTATATTTTGTCCATGGACAACAATTAGTGATCTTGTGATCTGTGAGTTAGGTCAACAATCTTGGAAGAATTTTAAGTTCCTGTGCAACAAAGGGAGCAAGTTGGATGATAATAAAAGGTGCCTGCTGTGTGAAAAGGTTGTTTAAAAATATGTAAACAATGCAATCTCAAAAGGTTATAATACATTGAGAAGTGTCAAGAAAACTTATCTAGACCCATCTATTGCTAAAAGGTTATTTAAAAAGTAGTTATAATATGTATGCTTTAGCAAGCTAACACCCATCTATTGCAACATTGTGACACAAATAAACCCATTTTGCAATCTACTCCCTCCTTTCAAAAATCTCCATCATATTAGCCTCTGGCACAATGACCAAGAGAGCCTTGATTTGTATTTAATAGCTGCGGATGCAACATGTACGAGGAGTGAGCAGCGAATGAGCAACACATGCAGACAAGGAGCAATAAATGCTCAGCGAGCATGATTGGTTCCTGACGCTTTGGGACTTGCAAAACCCATGGTCCCAACCTAATATGATGGAGATTCTTGAAAAAAAAATTGCTTAGATGATGGAGATTTTTGAAAGGAGGGAGTATTTCAACTGCAGATTACTTTTCAACAATTACCTTCATTTAACTAAGCGGAAA
>DXKC01033598.1:0-10768 GCA_031170775.1 Cymbopogon citratus
CTGAAGCTTTACATTTGAGATTTGTAACATGGGAGAGACTATATTGAGAATAATAATGTGTATCGAGTATTTTTTACTAAAAGGATGAATCGACAATGTTGAGCTTTACATTTGAGATTTGTGACATGGGAGAGACTATATTGAGAATAATAATGTGTATCGAGTATTTTTTACTAAAAGGATGAATCGACAATGTTGAGCTTTTATCTGACGGCCCTGGTTTGCTTTTTATTATTGGATATATAATTGTATCTGAGCGAACACGGGGCTGCACAGTAGTAATTAATGTCGTGCCTCCGTCCCAATGTTAATATATTTACAAAAGTGTCCTAAGACAAACTATTTTAAGTTTAACAAAATTTGTACAAAAAAACATTAATTTTATGACACAAAGTTAGTATCACTATATACATCATGACCTATATTTTTATAATATATTTATTTGGTGTCATAGATAATGTACTCTCTCCTAGAGAATTGATCAAACATAATATATAGTTTGATTTTAGATGATTCTAGAAATTGATTTATCTTGGGACCGAGGTTGCATTCAAAGATAAAGAATAATGGTGCCATTTTGAAGTTGATGTCATTTTGAATTTGGCGTCCTTTCAAGGGATGCGTTGAGCAAGCAAGCACAGATATATCCATAGCAAGAAGCTGACCGAGGTGAGCAGCACCGCCACAGGATCAATTTTTCTAAATAAGAGTGATCATCAAATAACTAGAGATATCCACGAGAGACTGTAATAATGGTGTCATATTATATAATTATTTACTCTCATATTCATATTACCATAACATTTGAACAACTATATATTATTACACACCATTTTTTCTTCTTTATTTGTTTCAACTTATACATAGTATAAATGCAGAAACATATAGCAGGCATGAACACAATCAACATAGATGACAACACACATATACACACACACACGCCATTACGATGTGTTGTCATCTATGTTAATTACAAATACAGCTTCCTATCAAGGAACAAACACAAATTATAATATACACTCATGATGGTACAGTGCGATAGAACACAGACATAAAGGAGTCACTGGATCGGAGCAACCTTTAGAGAATTTGAATAGAAATCGATCGAGCGCATGCAATTGATCTCCTGGTGGTATGTTATGTTATTATTGTGAACTCCAGCAAGCAAGCAGAAGCCATTTAAAAAAATGGCCCCATCGAGTCCACAGCAGACTTGATGTCTGCAGCAACACTCTTTGCATCACGAGAAATGCCAGCCAACCCTGCCATTCCCAGGCCAACACAGTAGAGGCCGTTGTCACCTTTCCAAGGATTGGTGCGTTCCCTCTTGGGCATGCCATTGTCGTTTAGCAAGCTCCCACCATTCTGCATTTTGTTAATCACAGAAACTTATGTAAGAACATGGCACCATCCATTTTCTGAAGAAATTCGATAAATTTGGTACTAGCTAGAATTCAACTGTACTCAAAAGTTTCTGGTTATATGTTGTACTCCTGTTCCTAATTATATAAGATGGTTTGGCATTTTAAGATACTTTTTTCTTTTACTATGTATCCAAAAACATCATGTACATCTAAATGCATAGCAAAAACAACGTATCTAGAAAAGTCAAAACGTCTTAAAATTTGGAATAGTGAGAGTAGAAAACGAAACTATGTAGCTGGCGTCCCTATAAGTGGTGGTGGAGGACTGTATGTTTTGTGCTTTTAGTAACTGTCCTTTTGTAAGTATACTGAATGAAAAGTTGAGATCATGCTAGATTTTCCATATATATGCATGCATGGCAGATATAGCTCATACATTAAATGTTTTTTTAAATAACTATGACACTTGGAGTATTGACAAAAATCTAAAGTGGAACTGGTTTCCATGTCATGACAGCTAAGATATATCTTAATAAGCCACGTGTAACGAATAAAAGAATCATATATACCTTAAGACACTTGAGTATTGAGAAAAATCATATATATGTATGTTTATATACCTTAAGCCACGTGTTTGCAGTGCTTTTGTATCCTGTAGCGAATACAAGAAAATCAAAGTCCCTCTTTTTGCCATCCTCAAATTCTACTGTGTTTCCTCTGATGCATGATATTGGCCCAAGCACCTACACCGCACAAAAACCATGAAAATTTATTTATCAACTTCAAATTAAAATAGTATATGTTTTCATTTTTTGGGCGAGTCTGTTATATTATGAAAATGCACACGCTTTACCTTGATAACACCAGTCTTTATTAACTGAGTTGTGCCAACATCTATGACTGCTGACCGGCCAGTCTTTGCCTTGAGAAGAAGCGGCCTCATATTGGGCCTGATTATGCCATATTTGGAGAGATCATCAAAGCTGATGTTTGCAAGAGTCAAAAGGATGAAATCTACAAATTTCACAGGAAGGTGCCATTTGAGCAGCCTCATTCCCAAGTCAATCAGACCCTTGGTCATAACATGCACCTGTATGGATTCAGGTAGTGAAAATCAATAAGAGCAGAGTTAATAAGAAACATATATACCATGATTTGTATTACAATTAGCTTGAGAAAATAATTAAAAAACAACATAACAGGAAGGAATTTATTGCGATCGTCTGATCGATCGATATCATACCGGGCTACGGATAACCAAGGAGGTCTCCACTCCATTGCTGGCAAGATCATATGCAATCTCCATGCCTGAGTTTCCACATCCAACCACTAAGACTCCCTTTCCGGCATAGTTATTCCATGACTTGTAGCTTGACGAGTGTATGACTTCACCAGGGAAATCATGTAGCCCAGGGATGTTTGGAATGACCCCTTCACCGTTCTCACCTGTGGCTACAACTACGAACCTAGCTGCATACTCAGTCACTTGGCCATTTACCAGGTCACGTGCTATGACTTCCCAACAGTTGCTGACTTCGTCATACTCGCATGACTCAACAGAAGTGTTATACTTAGGGCAAATGTTGAAATGGTCCGCATAGTCATCAACATACCTCACAAACTGTTCCCTAGTGATGTATTTAGGGGAATCACTGGGATAAGACATGTAAGGAAGCTCACAGAATTCCTTGGCAAGATGGAGTTTAAGACGATCATATGTGTGTTTGCGCCAAAGTGAAGCAGTGCAGTCCTCGCGTTCGACGATGCGATACGGGATGCCATGCTTACTGAGGCATGTTGCTGCAGCAAGACCCGATGGGCCTGCACCAACGATCAAAACTAGTACCTTCTCCATCGATAATTTCTTAAAAAGGAAGAAGAGTTAAAGGAGTGTTATTGGTGAGGAGATCTTGGTTTGCTAATGATGAGGTATTTGGGGGGCTATGTGTTTCCATTTATAGTAGTAACCGCAGGGGTATGTAACATTGCCGTATACGTGCCTAACAAGCGATTAAAAGTGTGAACGTTAAGCAACATATATATAGATAATCATAATCTATCTCTTACATTTAATGATGTCATTGATGGGAGATGGATGGAATCTTCTAGGAATTATCTACTCCCTCCGTCCACTAATACAGTGCATTCTAGCATTCAAAATTTATCCTCCCATATATTGCATTCTAGAGGACAAAACCCATTTTTTGCACCAAATACTTTCCATTTAATCAATCAGCATTAATCACATTAATGATAGCATCTGATTAGGAAATAAAATGAGGGTACATATGTCTTTTTGTTCTCTGTTTTTCTTAAAATTCCGAGATGCTCTATATTACAGATAGAGGGGTATGTCTTCTTTATCATATAAATCATGTCTACTTTAAATTTTTTTGGACAATCTATTAGATTGAAAAATACTCCATCAGTCCAAATTATAAGTTAGCTTTGCCTTTTTGGTACATCCATTTTGTCATGCATCTAGATAATTTTGAATGGAGGGAGTACTTATTTAAAAATAACACCTTCAATGCAAATTAGTTTGATGAAAAATGTCATAGTTAAGGTATAATAACTATGTGAACCGGTCATATACTGATTTCTTCATTGAGTTATTTTATCATCACAGTTTTTGCACATTCTTTAAAAGCTTCACTATGGAAATTAATAGTCATTATAAGTTTCCAAACATTTAACATTTTTGTATGAAAGTTTTCAAAACATTTAACTTTAATCATTTCAAGAAGGACCACATACTAATGTTTGAAATCTCCATTGCAAATAGAGTCTTTTGCGATACCCTATGCTCATATATCGGATTCCGTCATGACATCTTTTACCGGTTAAAAGATCCCTTTAGATTTGTTCGATTGGTGGCCCAAATCCTCATGGGCTTCAGATAAATTTGTAGAAAAATTACGACAAAATGGTTCTGCTACTTCAAGTAAACGATGCATGTAACGCTTGTGTATATACAGCGGCTTGTTCTCGCATGAGCTAGTGCGCTACAGTACTTCTCTCCGCCCTTCAAGTATATGGTAGTGCATCGGCTCCTCTTCGACTCCATGCATGTCTCTCTCTCTCTACCCGGTCATGTGGGTGACAACTTCTAGGAAATCAACCTTGTGACTGTCCTCACTTATTGTTTCCCCTTGCTATCAGTTTGTGACTTTGTGTTGTTATTATCATATCTCCCCTGCCCCATGCATTCCTCACCCCCACTGCACCAGTAATCACTGAAAGCTTGCATTGCAGGAGCTCAAGAACTCGACATATATACATGATTGAAATTTCATCAACTTTCGACGAAGTGGGTACAATGTCTAAGAGGAGGCTCTCATCATCTTGTAACAGGTTCATTGTTAGATTAATTGCTTCAGATTCCTTCACCCTCTTTTATGAAAAGGTAAGAAAAAGATCCAGACTATTAACAATAATGTATTAAAATTATCAAACTGTATTGGTTATTTTAAGCTAGCACACAATCGGGGTATTCTGGTCTTTCAAAAGTATTTCATTTAAATTTATATACTTGGTCAATGGTTTTATGTTACTGGTGTTTAAATGTGGTTTAGGGTTCTTATGTAAGTAGATTTAATTTCTGATTCACAAAACTAGGAATATATAATATGGAAATTTTTTGAAGCCATAAACAGATTAAGAAATTGAAACTGCTGCTTTATTTCTGTTAGAGGTGTGTCCAAATAAACATTGGAGAAATGGATCAGGTTGCCAAATCGATCTCTGCTGTCATGGACTCAGGTTAGGGGAAACGGTTAACTTGTTTCTGGAATTGGAATAACTTAGCTTGTGGGAGTTACCTTTTGCAGCTTTAATATAAATTGGGCACTGTATGCCTTTGGTCTAAAAACAAATGCGAACACATGGCTTTTTTCATAGCCATTGTGTAGTGTTTCTGTGTGTGATGAGTGATTGCCAATAAGGTCCAGCACTTTTGGTTGGTAGGTTGATGGGTGGTTTACTAATCCTGGGCACAGGGTATATTGTGTCAAACCGTGTCTGTTGGCTTATGTTGTGCAGGTGTGGAGTCCAAGGGCGGTAGCGACGGTCGGGAGAAGGTCAAGCAGGCGTGCCATGTTGACGGACCGCGAAGGTAAAGGGCGGACGTGGTGGCTTGGACCGAGGGACCAGACGGTCGGGTGCTAGCCGTAGTGGCTGACACTTGGCATTCGACAAGTGAAGATGACATGGAGGAGGTTTGGTGGTTTGTGCTCAAAACCATCAGTGGGGGACCCGTGCATGGCATGTACTCGTGAGGAGGTTTGGTGGTTTGGCCTCAAAACCATCGGCGGAGGTTTGGTGTTTTGGCCTCAAAACCATCGGCGGGGGATCCGTACGCGGCACGTACTCGCGAGGAGGTTTGGTGGTTTGGCCTCAAAACCATCGGCGCAGGTTTCACGGGTTTGGCCTCAAAACCCTGGTTGGTCCCGTGTGGACGGACGACACATGGCGGCATCGGAGAGATTGCTCGGATGCAAGGCTACCGGTGAGGGAGGCGCGGTGGCCGTCGGATCGTTGAAGAAAAACTTGTAGGTTTTACCCCTTGAGGGTATTTGGGTTGAGTACTTCATGTAAGGACATTTTTGTCTTCGATGGGCACCTATATAAATGTGATTGGGGCTGATTAGGCAGCCATCCCTTGGAAGTGTCACTCTCATTTGTGTTGTGTTGAGAGGAGGCTAGGGTTAGATAGAGGAGAGGCTCTTGTTCTTGAGTTTTTTGCCATCCATAGCTTTGATTTGCTAGAAGTGGATTGTAACCGGATATCGCAAAGTAATCCGAGCAATTCTTGTTCTAAGATTCCTAATGAGTGATTTTCCTCCCCTTTTTGATTTCATGGTAATTTCTTGGAATTGGGTGTTGATGCCTTGAAAATATCTTTTCAACACTCTCAGAAACCTCCCTACAAAATTTTATGGTCAATCAGAATTGATTTGGTTGAATTTTCGTTTCAAAATCAAATTTTTTCAAATCTGCCCATGCATACCGGACACGTCCAGCCTGCATACCGGACGCGTCTGGTATAAAAAAGTTTGGAGTTTTGAGCTGAAATTTTATGGAGACCTTGTCCTTTGTGTTAGGAAGCTGTGGTTAAAATTTCTTATTTTTTTGACACAATTTAGTTAGGTTTTTGAATTTTCTCCGTCAGCCTGCTGTGCTGTCAGAAAATACTGGAAGCGTCCGGTATGGACATGTCCGGTATTCCAACCTTGGAATTTTGTGCTGAAACATTTTGAAGACCTTCTCCATGGTGTATTCAAGTTAGGGTTAAAATTTCACCTAATTTGGACACCATTTGGATAGGTTTGTGAATTTTCTTGTGCAAGTGCTCCCATGCTTCGCAGCCCTCAGCTCCTTCGCCTGTTCTTCTTTCTCCTTCACGGTTCGGTTCAGGGCTGCGGCAAGCTCATCTTGGTCGGCTTTCATATCTGCCGAGCACTTAGTCAAAACAAAAGAAGCAAAGTTACCATGCGGAATGAAAGGTTGTCACACTCACTGTCGTGCATCCATTTGCGATCTTGCTCCACTTCAGTCAGACGAGCACGCAGCTGAGCAACTTCAGCCTTCAGAGCGTGTATACATCGGCGCTGCTCTTCTGCAGTGGCCTCTACAGACTACAGTGCATATTAAGTAAGGACGCGTGCATGAACATAACCTTGTGTCGATCAACTAAAGGTTAGGGGACTCACCCGAATAGCCTCAACGAGCTCCAAGGTGAGCCTCCGCACCCGTTGCACAGCGCCTCCTGGTAATCTCCTTCGTGCACCACCGTGCCACGGCTACTGATTCGCATGACCCGAACCAGCGGTGGCTGCGTCGATGTCACTGCAGGGCGGATGATTTTCTCGATCTCCTTGGCGGCCTCAGCGACACCAATCGGTTCAGCAGGATCCTGGACTCTCATTTGGACGCCAGGACCAGAGGCAACTTCGGCGTCAGAACCTACCGGCGTCACAGTCCCGGGGACGGCTAATAACACCGAAGCAGCCTCATCGGTGGCTTGCTCAGCAACCGTGGCATCAGCTGTGGTAGATCCCTCCACGTCAGCTGGCGCAGATGACGGGGCAACTTCCTCCAAATCGTGACAATCACTCACCACGACGTTCGAGGTTGTCCCCAAAGCCTCCAAGCCCCGATCATCAGTTGCCGGCTCCACATTACTCGTGGTCGGTGCCCGACCAGTCGATTCTTTAATACTGGCCGGGACACTCCTGTATATGTCATAGTATGAGAATAACAAAGACAACCATAGAAGCAGCAGAGGTAAAAGCAGAAGACAAAGACTGTAGGGGACTTACAGCCTTGAGGCCCGAAAGCTGACAATTACGCCTCCTGGAGCTGTCGGGGCAGGAGTGTTGGTTGATGGCCCCAGGCTCGGCTCCCTCGTAGATTCGCTCGCAGCATATCCCTTGCCGCTGGGGACTGCCTGGTTTGTGATGGGGATGGTGGCTGCTGGAGGAGGCGCGTCAGCTACCGTGGAATTCTCACTGGTGGTCGGCGCTGTCGTAAGCAATGTCATCTAGGCCACGGGACCAATGAGAGGCCCAGATTTAGCTGTGCTGCTCAGCTCTTCCCTCTGGGCACTTGTGCCCTCCTCTAGCTCCTCCTCGTCGTCGGACGCGTCCATGCGCAGACGACGCCGCTTGGACCGATCCTCGCGACCGCCAAGGACCAAACTGCCAGCAGATGCCAATCGGCTCGACTACCGCAGCTGTTTGTCGGGCTTGGCGGGGATCTTGTTTTCGACCACTTTTCTCTTGCCACAGTTTCGCTCCGTGATAGGGTCAGCTTGAACGGCTTTCTCCTCGGCTTCCCCGAGCATGAGCAACCCCAGAGCAGGTTCCGGCCCAACAGCTCGTGCGGCTCCTCGCCCGGCTGCAAGCAAAACTTCTGCATCATTTGGCCAATCGGTGGTCGGCACTGGTGCAAAGTACGTGGCTCGGTCCACGACGTACACCTACATAACATATAGATTGTTAATACAAAGGTGATTGGCAAGCAAATAAGTCAATATGGTAGATAATTTACCTCTGGGGTGGCCTGTTGATGTTGGACGAAAGTTGTTGCGGAGACACAGGATGGTATTTGTCCATTTCAAAGATTATGTCCAAGTGTACCCGGATGTCACCTTCACTCAGAGCTTCTGACGATTCACGGGATGGGTCGGCTGAGCCGGTGTACTCAAAATCAGGGTGCACGCGCTCCTTGCAAAGTTGGACACGCCGGAAGATAAAATTTGACGCCACCACTACACCATCGACCCTACTACGATCAATGAATTGCAGCAGCTCATGGACCTGGTCCAGCTCTGGTCCTACCGGTTCTCGCCTCCATGTATCCCTTGACTCCGGGACAGCAGAAACGTCACACGGGGTCAGCAGATCCCTTTCTTGAGACACATAGAGCCATTTCTTATACCATTCCTTCATAGAAGTGCTGAATGGGAGATTCAGATATTCCGCCTTCATCCCATCCCGGAGATTCAGATACACACCTCCGGCAATTTTGGAACCTCCTCTTCCCTTCTTCCGCAGGCAATAAAAATATTGGAACCGATATATATGGGGATATATCCCCAGATAGGCCTCACAGAAATTGATGAAAATGGCTACCGCCAATATGGAGTTTGGATGAAGATGACACAGACTGACCCCCCAAAATTCGAGCAGCTGACGCAAGAACGGATGCACTGGGACCCAAAATCCGCGCAGATAATATGCCTAAAAAATCACAAGTTCACCAGAATTTGGAAGAGGATACCTTTCTCCCGACGGTGGCTGCCACCCGCCAATTGCCTCCTCCTGGATGAGCCCAGTGGCAGCGAGTAGTCCGATGGATTCCCGCGTGCTCCTCGATGGACTCCATTCCTTCTCCATCATCGTCACTCACCTGGTGCGGTTCTCATCACCTCCCGCCATCGGAATGCTTGATTTCTTCGATTGGATAGATCTGGTGGTTTTTTCTTCGAATCAAAAGATGATTCCCCTCGACGGCGAATCAGATCTAAGTAGACCCCAATAGGCGGATGCAGTTTCTGGATGCAAAGTGCAGCGCGGAGGCTTTTCTCTCAACGCAAGAGGCTTGAGGGTTCAGGCGGAGTGTGAAATGGAGAATGGCAACTGCCTCCGAGCGCTCCGTTGTACTAATACTCTCGTCGTTTTCGCTCTTGGGGTTTTTGGGGAACTGCGCCTACGCTCGCTAGTTCATCTGATTATTATGGGCCGTTTCATTATGACAAACTGGGTCACGCGGCCCAGTACACTGCAAGAAACTCAAGCAAGTGTTTGGATTTGGGCCCTCCAAGCTTCAACGCTGGGGACTCTGCCAGACCACTCAGCCAGACCACGCGCGTCTCTTTATCGGCAGACTAGTCGACGGCTCAGACCACCTGGTGCTACGTGTCCCTCCACACGTCAGAGCTGGGGACTCGCCCAGACCACTCGGGCAGACCACTCGTGTCGCTCGGTAGGCAGACCAGTCGACGGCTCAGGCCTCCTGTTGCCATGCGTCCCTCCATGTGTTAGAGCTGGGGACTCGGCCAGACCACACGCGTCTCTCTATCGGCAGACCAGTCGATGGCTCAGGCCTCCGGTTGCCACGTGTCCCTCCACGCGTCAAAGCTAGGGACTCGCCCAGACCACTCAGGCAGACCACTCGTGTCGCTTGGTAGGCAGACCAGTCGATGGCTCAGGCCTCCTGTTGCCATGCGTCCCTCCACGTGTCAGAGCTGGGGACTCGACCAGACCACGTGCGTCACTCTATCGGCAGACCAGTCGACGGCTCAGGCCTCCGGTTGCCACGTGTCCCTCCACACGTCAGAACTGGGGACTCGGCTAGACCAACTCTCGTTGATCGTCAGGCATACTAGTCGACGACCCAGGCCTCTCGGCGCCAATCTTTCCACGTGTCAGGGCTAGAGAATCGGTCCGGTTGATCAGCCGGTTTGTTTGTGTCTCTGTCATTTCAAAAGCTTTACACAACATATTCATCTTCGATCAACCTTAGGGACTACGTGGGACCACGTCACCTTGCGGTGACTTGGTCCAATTTTCACTGTTTTCTCCAGGAGGATTGTCCACATTAGCATTTCAGTGGTTTTAACACCATGTGTTAACATAGGACCACGTCATCACGATGTGGAATTTATTTTTCTTTTTCTTCAAGAGCGTCATGTATCTTTTAGTTATGCACTGTCATGGCAGGGTCAGCAATCAGATAATCACCAGATGGGCGATAGTGCTCGGCTCCCCGTGCTCGGTTCTACATGCTCAGCTCCACGTGCTCGGCTCCACGTGCTTGGCACTCAAGTAGGGATGAAAGTGGTACGGATATTTTCCGACCATATTCGAGACCGAATTCGTTTAGAAGGGTTTTAATCCGTC
>DXKC01033667.1:0-11603 GCA_031170775.1 Cymbopogon citratus
GTGATGTCAAGCATCGAATTTCCTTCCTTTTTCCATGGAATCGGCGGGCGCAATCCTCGGAGCGAATCCCTGCGTTCTATGCCCCCGTGATTTCCTTCGCAACAACCACAAGGGCCTTGTTTAGTTTCTAAATGGAGAAATACTGTTTTGGCATTGTAGCAATTTCGTTTGTATTTGGTAAAAATTATCCAAACATTGATTAATTAGGCTCAAAACGTTCGTCTCGCAAAGTACAACCAAACGGTGCAATTAGTTTTTGATTTCATCTATATTTAATACTCTATATATTTGCCGGCATTTTAATGTGATGGAGAATCTTCTTTTTGCGTAGTGAATTTGGAAGAACTTTTGGACTAAACCTGAAAGTTCACGCTGAAGCGCAGTGGTGTACCTAAGGCCAGTCTCAATGGAGTTTCACGAAGGATTTCATGCACATTAAATGAGTGCCACGTTAGCAGAAAAGGGAGTTTTTGCATGAAACTAGGAGGAGAGAGAAACAAAAGGTTTCATGGCCACGAAACGTTTGGGCGTTGTTACCAAGTCATTGGATTTCGTACGACACTCGCGTTGAGAGGGTGGAGTTTCATCGCTTGGATCCGGTACTCCAGCGCGCGCCCTGCTCAATCTTCCCCACAGGCGCGTGCCCTACGGCGGTGAGTGCAGCGGCAACCAGACCAGCAGCGAGGGCGGTGGCTAGCGGCACCGGCTCCGGGCAGGGCATGGCCGCGGCTCCGTACTTGGCTTCGGCGCCGGCGGGCGTGGGCGCAGCGACTCCGGCGGGTGGGGGGAGCGTGGGCGGCGGCAGAGCTCCAAGAGCTGCCCTGCTTGGTACGAGCACAGCGGCGGCTTCCATTCTCGCAATGAAGATTCAGAGGCGGTGGTAATAGCGGGGCCAAATCCCGTTCCAGCTTGCAAGCCTCTTTGTGAGGACGCACGATGGCCACTAGGAGAACGAGTGTTCAGAATTGTTTTGTTCAGTTCCTTGCTTAATCTATTGTTGGATTTTATTTTTTTTTGGTTCAAGTCCCAAGTGAGGACTACGTTATTGATTTTCTGAATATGCAGTTGCTGATCTGAATATGAGTAGTCTTCTCGGTTCACTGATTTCTTTGAACAATGTTTAGATCGTAAAATGTTGGCAACATATTTTATATGTCACATTTGATCCTAGTAATATATAGTATTAAATGTTGTGGTTAGTCCTATGAAACTGTGTCGTGAAACCATACACTGAGAGAGGCTATTTCGTACATCAACTAAAACTTGAAAAACTGACGTGGCATTTTGAAAACTGTGTGATGAAACTGTGCATTGAGACTGGCCTTATGCCACTTTTCATGGCTTAGTTAGTTCTGAGCATCATCATCATCAATGTCCCCAAGCATATCCAGCTTCGAGTCCCAACATTTTCTTGCTTACCATACCACACTGTGATGATGAGTAGTCCAGAACAACAAGAACAAGATAAGAAGAGCGCAAGTGCGAATCTGGACTTGGTCGTGGAAGTCGAGAATGAGAGGAAGGATGCCCACGTCGATGAGCATGCCAACACAGCATGTCGCCATGACCATGAGCCACGAGTTATAGAGGTCCGGAGCCATGGCGCACCGGCTCCTCATTTCCCTCCTCCGTTCCGCCGGCAACCGGTGTTCCAGAGCTGCAGCGCCGCCACCATCGAAAGAGTCCCCCAGAACCTGAAAGCTATCAGATTTTCGACGGTGAGTGGCTACAGCGTCAGCACCCCAACTGCTGTGTCCATAGGTCCGTACCACCGCTTCTTACACAGACACAGCATGGACGCAGCAAAGCACGCGGCAGTGGAGGAGTTCTGCCGCGCCGCGTGCCTGTCGCGTGAGCAGGTCCACGGGAAGATCCTCTCGGTGGCGGAAGACGCTCGCAAGTGCTACGGCGACTTCTGTGATCCGCAGATGCTACACGAACCCAAGGACGAGTTCGCGGACATGCTGCTTCCTGCTGCAGTTCATGGCCTCCATGGCTCGCCGCCCCGACGACGAGCCGGACGCGTCGCCTGAGTTGTGCGACCCGTTCATGTCGAGACCCGATGTGCACAGATGCATCGACGCCATCGCTCGAGACGTCCTGCTGCTCGAGAACCAGATCCCATGGTTTGTGCTCCAGGCCCTCATGGAGTTGAGGCCGTCCGCCGTGCCCGTGGTGGAACTGGAAGTAGTGGCGGACAGCTTCCTCGCTCTCATGGCCTCCGCCTTCGACATCGGCAACGTCAATGCTACCAACCCACCAACGAGTCCGAGTCACAGTCCGACGACCCTCCAAGCCCAGCAGCAGAGCGGAGATGACCTAAACGACGACGGCATAGATCAGCCGCCGGCACCGCTCCATCTCCTTGCCCTCTTCTATCACCGGCAGATGGGTGCGGCGCCGGCGCCCACCCGGAGCATCCGCGTGCCCACCACACTCTCTTCCGTGTCCAGCACCGCGGTGGAGCTCACGGAGATGGGCGTCAAGCTCGTCGCCGGCAAGACCAACAAATTCGGCGATATGGTCATGACCAAACGCCCACGCTTCGGCCTCTTCGGCGAGCTCTCGCTGGCGCCGTTGGTCCTGACCGAGGTCACCAAGTGCTGGCTCTTCAACATGGCGGCGTACGAGGCGTCCCTGGGCTTCACGCGCGCCGACGTCAGCTCCTACGTCACCCTCATATCGCTCCTGATGAACCGCCGGGAGGACGTGCAGGAGATGCGCGCCAAGGGCATCGTCATCAGTGCCTTCTCCGACGAGGAAACGCTCGGCTTCTTCAAATTGCTGGCGCCGCGGCTACAGGTCGGCCACCGCTACTACGACGTCTTCCAGCGCCTGCAGGAGTACAGGAAGGAGAGGTGGCTGTGGATCGCCGTCCATAAGTTCCTGTACAACAACATCAAGACCATCATCGCCGTGCTCTCCGTCGTCGGCGTGCTCGCCGGACTCTTCAAGACCATCCTGTCTCTCAAGCAGCCCAGCGGTAATCCGGCCTAAGACCACCAGCCCATTCGGCCGAGTGTGATGTGTGCTAATAATCTCTTATCACATTCACATTATTATACGTACGTGTGCAAGCCATGTCATTCTAGATTCTACTCCGTGTGCTTTGATTTTTTGTATTGTGTAAACTGTTCTAAGCGTGTGTCAGTACTTCACCAAATATGTATCTCGTCTGGTGTACTTTAATCGATATGTATTGGGTGAATTGAGGTTATTATACGTCCGGCGACTCCTCCTCCGCCCGGTCGCCTCCTTCTCCTCCCCATTCCTCCGCGTGCTACACCATCAAGTACGTCCACCTCCTCGCCGAGGACGGCGAGGGCACGCTCGTCGAGCCCTTCCCGCCGTCCCACATTGGCCCGCTCCCGTCGCCGCCTCCTCCTCCTCCCGCGTCGAGGTTCCAAGCGCACGACATCGTCGAGGCATTCCACAACGAGGGGTGGAGGTCTGGCATCGTCGTCTCCTCCGCCCCCGCCACCGATGCCGACGCCGGCTCCCCCGACACTGCTCCGCTGGCTCGGTCACCGTGGCGTTCCCCATCACCCGCGAGGTCATCGACTTCCCACCGGGGCTCATCCGCCTGCGCCGCGATACATGGATGGCGACTGGGTCCCTTCCATGGCCGCCATGGCGGTCCGCCCCAGCCGCGCCGTCAGGGTGTACGAGGTCGGGGAGAAGGTGGAGGTGGTGAGGCAGCAGGACGCATTCGGCGAGTCGTGGTTCCCCGCCACCGTGAGATTCGTCGACGACGACCTCGACTGCTACGTCGTCGAGTACTTCGATCTGGAGGAGGAGGGGGAAGGCGGGCCGGATTTGGATCATATATATTAGTTATGTGATATATTTGTGTGATGTCAAATTATGTTTGTCGATTATTACTTGAAATGCGGCCGAATTTTTCTAAAAATTCTATGCAGAAAATGACACCCTCTATCCCAAATTAGGGGTAAAAACACTAGTGACATAAGAAAACAGGGATAAAAATATATGGACAAAGTTGTCTAAATGTCCAAAAATTAACACCGTTATAGGCTGTTAACTGGACATGGGTAAAGCGCTGGTTCGTTTCATAAAAACAGGGTAAAATAAAGATTAAAAAAATAAGGACAAAATCGTAAACGGTTTGCCAAAACAGAGGTAGAAATGATAAAGCCCCAGAGTAAATTGCATTGTTTTATCCTGCGTGATGCAAGGGAACCAACGCGGGCGGAATTGTGCTCGGGCCCATGGCTGTTAGCGTGTCGGTGAGTGGGTGGAAGACAACTTTCAGATTGAATGAAAAACAGAGGAAGCACGAACGTGGAACAGGAGTAAAATCTTACGTCCTATTTTTGGGTCAGTTAGCTCACGTCCTGGCTAATCTGTCTAAGAGCTAGAAACGACAGGATCAACGTCTCCTTAAATAAGGTGGTAATTTATCACACTCTATAATTTATCTGAAAATTGTATTGATTACATAACGGAGGGAGTAGCATCAGGAGGAGGATGCACTTTTGTCTTGTGCATCTATTCTACTTCCTACTTTAAAGTCGATCTACAGCGAATTTCTTTGGGAAACACTTATTTACACTTTCTACTTTCACATCTTTTTTCTCGATCTTTGGACACAGTGGTTTTTTTCTCAAGCATCTTTAACCTTATCTAGCAAAAAAAGAAAAATAAAAACAGCTTCTGAAGCTGTGCCAAATGAAACCTGTTAGGGTTCGTTAGTTTGCATTCTTTTATTTTAGAGGATTTAGAATATACTTGATAAATTAGGCTACTTGATTTGAAATTTGAGATTCCACACGAAATTCACAAACTGCCTATCTTAAATTAATAGGATGTGAGGTGGGAAATGGATTATATAGATCATCATGCTATATTTGTACTCCCCAACTTAAGTAAAGTTATGGAAATTGTATAGTCTATCTTAAATATATGACAACTATAATTTTTTATGATGAATTCAATTCCAAGGATCCAAAACGGAACCCTAGGGTATTCTGTCAAATTTTATATTAAGCTGAAAGTAGGCATGGTATGATATTGGGGAAACATGCTACAATGTTGAAAGGCTCTCTTCAGGCTTCCTTCATCTTACACGTTGAAGAATTAACTGAGTCAAATACATGTATGGTTTGGCCTTGTTTGCAGCACTTCAGCTCCAGTTTCTCGCAGTTTCTTGTAAGGAGCACTGCAAAATATAAAAATATAGAGAAGGCATAAAAAAAGGGCTTCTTCCAACTAATTCTCATGAACCTAATACAAATTACTACAACATTGATACCGATTTTTTTTTTATAAGCCGACGGGAGGGGAGAGAATCCCCCACCTGATGCATTCATCGATATTGGCTCTTAAATACCCATAGAGATTACAAAGACCACCATTTATAGTTTAGGTGTTAGGGGAAACCTTTTCTGCTAATGTTTTTCTAAAACACTTTCAGCTCCTCTGAAGCTGATCCACATGAGAAGTTTTTTTTTTTTTTTTTTTTTTTTTGGACAACGATCCACATGAGAAGTTGGAGCCTAGAGCGGGAGTCCTAACAAACTGAGCCTATATATGCCATTGTCGTGGCTTGGCTCTGATGCTCATACTACATCATAGGTCCTGAGTCCCGAAATTTTCTTTTAATAATATCATCAATCATATTCATAGCTACGTCCACAAGAGAAGAGCGAGAGGATGTCGGCTCCTCAGGCTTTGTCCAACAGATGTCCAACAGAGACGCCGCGGCGCGTTCGGCATGCGGGTCTATGAATAACATGATGTCCAACAGAGTCGCCGCGCCGCTGCCGCCACCGCCATTGAGAGAGAGTCCCCCAAAACCTGCGAGACATGATTTCACACAGCAACCTCAACTTGATCGCCCCAACCGCGGTGGCCATAGGTCCCTACCACCACGGTTTATCCAAGCTCTTCAAGATGGACGCGCAGCCAAGCATGCAGCCATGCATGCACGAGTTTTGACGCGCAGCGTGCATGTCGCATGAGCAGGTCCACACTCCACAGGAAGATCCTCTCGGTTGCAGCAGACGCTCGCAGTTGCTACGTACGTCGACGACGACAGCAGCAGGCCGGAGGAGCTACATGCACGACGTGTAACAGATGGTGAGTTCGCGGACATGTTGCTGCTGGACGGCTGCTTCCTGCTGCAGTTCATGATCTCCATGTTGACGTCAACAACGCCAACAGGCCACCAACAGCGATCGATAGACGGCGACGGCCATGATGATGAGCCTGAGCCGCCGCCGCCGCCGCATCTCCTTGGCCTCTTCCATCGCCGTACGTCAGATGGGTGCGGCGGCGTGCACCCGGAGCCGCCTCGCCTCCGCGTGCCCACCCTCTCTTTCCCTGTCCAGCCAGCACCGCGGTGGAGTGGACCTCGCGGAGATGGGCGTCAAGCTCGTCGCCGGAAACACCAACAAATTCGGTGATATGGCCATGACCAAACGCCGCCGTCGCCGCCTCGGCGAACTCTCCGATCCCTGGCGCCGGTCGTCCTGACCCAGCTGCTCACGGCGCGTGTTGGATCTTCAACATGGCGGCGTACGCTCGCAAACAGCAGCGACTCAAATTTGAAACGCAAGCATTATACACGCGCGCCTCGATCATATCCGCACTTCTCGGCCGCGCGACGTTCTCGTCGATCCGCGCGACACGCTCCTCGATAGCGGCGCACTCTCGGCCACACTCTCGCCGCAGCTAGCGCTGCCCTAGCCTTCTTGGCCTACAAAAGGAGCCCAGCTACCCATGCCGAAGAAACACATTCCATCTCCATCACACCGCCGCCAGTCCACGCCGCCGCCAGGCTGCTCCACTTCCAAGCAGCGATATACGTCGTCGAACGAGCGGTGCTTCCCAGCCATGTCGCTGTGCCCGATCAAAAACCACCGCGACGAGAGCCTTCTCAAGGGGGAGAAGGATGAGGCCGGGGGATGAGTTGGAGGAGGACAATGACGACCCGGACCTCGAGGCTCTCCAATTTCGCAAAAGATGGAACCGTATGTGGTCCCACCGCTACGGATCCTTGGATGAGACAAGTGAGTTCTCCATTTTATCTACATCTATCTCTCCTAATTAGGTTGAGTTTTTTTTTTTTTTGAATATAATGAGGTCGACTTTGGTTGGTGATAGCTGTAGTTATTATTCAACACAAGAAGAGCATGTCTTCAATTATGGATAAGATAGGATCAGAGCTAGACCTGTAAACAACATACTGAAATTTTGTCAATAATTCGTACCTGCACATGATGAGTATTGTTCTTCCTAATTGCTGCTGTTATTGAACTCGATATGAAACTAATCGAAACATCCTACTACGTGCAGCTCTTATCCCCCCTGTGCGCTATACCGATCAGCCTCCAATTGGAAGAATGGACCCTTGTGACACTCTAGAGATCTTTTCAGCCATGATTGCAGCAATAGGGGGTGGCTTCCAGTGGCCTCTCTGTGTGTTCGGTCTGGTTGCCATACGCGACAAAGTTGATCGAAATCGCAATATTATCTTCCAGCGCTCAAGGTCCGAGTGCCAAACCCTCACTAAGGAGGTTTGTAGTAACTCTTTTTTATTCATTATTTTGGTTTGTTTGGTGCAAAGCTGCACTTCTGCCTCATGCATCGTTTACCAACTTCTAGCAATTGGTTGCACATGATTATTTCATTACCTGGAAACAATGCGATTAGTTAACTACTATGCCATTTAACATGGAGTCCCTCAGGGTTATCAAATCTATTTTTGTCGATGTATCTTATAGATGAGAGCCTGTTATATAGGCTAAAGTTTTATTGCATTAAGGAAATCCGTATTGTACGCAAAGAAATAGCAATCAACCATCATTTAGCATTAGTTAGCCCCAACTAATTACTGATCGAGTGCCACACTCACATGTTAGGATCCACTAAATACTGATGCAACACATCGACTGAAGTTTTTATAGTTTTACTCCATAATATTGTTGCAAAGTGAAGACTAGGTGGGAACCTGAATAACTGTGCCCTAGGGTACTCAAGGCCTAAAAGCCCTTTAGGCCTTCTCTAGGGGTTGTCTAGTGGTGGATTTGGTGCCTGATAGAAAGGCACCAAAGAGGATGGGCCCTTTGTGCTCAGTTTTGGCTCTCCATGAGGGGGGACAAATATCTCCATTACTTTCTCCTGATGAATGTTTGCTTAACTTTATATTTATTCTCCACTCACGTATCCTCTCCTTTCACTTTTTATTTCATTGTACATGGATGTTGTTTAATTCATATGCATCAAATCCCATTTTGGGTTTGGTTCCTGTCTTAAGGAAAGATTCAATTATGCTCCAGTGGTGTGGCATCATCAATTCTTGGGCTGATGCCACGTAGCAGGAATTTATTTCCGTCCACCACTGGAGAAGGTCTTACATGATCCCACCAACACATATACTCCGAGTCCATTTTGTCTTGTCTCTTTTATTAAACTAATGTTGTATATTCTTTGTATTCTTGTGAGTGTTTTAGTATTTTCTTCCTCTATTGGCCTAAACAGCCTTTGTTTGTAAGGCTTTCTCAGAATTCTATATAAAAACTCGACATGTGGGGTGTGGACAGCTCCTCGGGCATTTGCTTAGGAGACCTTCCCACACGGCTCAAGAAAATCCCTGAACCCTTTGCCCTACTCTTACACAGGGAACGACTAACTACCTGGGCCAGGCCTTGCACCTGTGCTTTTGAGAAGAGGGAATTTTTATAACCCCGCCCTATAATTCGCCTCCCAGGAGGAGTTGAACCTAAGACCTGAGGAATGATACTAAAGCCATCTAACCAGTTCAGCTACAACACATCTGAGTTAATGTTATGATTGTTTGCGCTGAACAAATATCCTACGACTAGAGCCACCTAACCTTAGCTAGAACACATATGAGTTATATTACTATTGTTTGTGCACAACAAATATCCATTTTATCTTACATTTGTTAGTGTGCACCTTATGCCATTTACTTGAGTATTGAATATTTCTTTTCTTTTCTTCCACTTAAGTTCATATTTCTATTTCATTGCATGCAGGATCCATATTTGGTACTCACAGGTCCTACACGTGCTGTTGTGTTTTCGGGTCCTGTAACCATCGAGGTTTACCTGAAAGTGAAGGGCCCTACTGAACTCGAGGATAAAACTTTATGTTGTCTTGCTAGGGAAATGCGAGAGTTAGATGATCCCTATTCATCTATGTTCCATCAAACTTGGAGTAGCAAGTTTAGCATATGGCGTTTAAATTTGGGCATATTACTGACTCTGTCGAGGCCACAATATCTATTCGAGTTATCAATGGTTCATGGCCACTTGGTTTTCATGGCGAGTTTGCTGCCTGTTTGGTTAGAACTAATGTTTTTCGTGGTTGTAAGCGTGAAGGTCCTGTTATTGGAGGCAGGACCCATAGCGCCAGTGTAGATCATAAGAAAATCAGCCTGCTTAGTTTTGGAGATGAGAAAATGCCTATGATTGGTGATGGTGTGATTGAGCTTTCTCGTAGTGTTGTTTGTGCTAAAGTTAACAGCAATAACAGCAACCTGGAAGTTTCTGTTAGGGCATGGCAAGATGGTAACAATGCTGGGCAAGCTTTGACAGCACATACATTTGCTGCCAAGGAAGCAGGCAGAAGTTGTTGTATGCTTCACATTGGATCCTGTGAAATGGTTGTTACTGTGGCCTGGTCGCTCATTTCGGATGAGCCGGAACGTTGAGAAGTTGAGCCTCAGCATCTAATGACGTGAAATGGTAGTTCAACAAGTTTCAAAATGGTTTGGAGTAGTGGGACAGCATAAAATGGTATTTATGTAAGGTAGGTGTTTGCGTTTGAAGTGGTACTTATTTATGTACTTTAGTTGTGTCTTAAGTGATACTGTACTTTGTACTCAAATAAGAGATGATGTTAGGATCTTGTGTTTCTGTTTGAACCGTATTTTTCTTGTCTATGATATCTTGTGCATGTGTCTGATTTTGGTGTGTTCGAGTTCCAGAGCCCTCTGTCATGCCAAAAGCGCTTCTCAGTTGTGGCAGCAGACCAATTATGGGAACTGTGCATGTAAAATTGAAAGTTTGGCTAAATAGTATTAGCATTCATGTTTTAAATAAATTTAGTATGAGAATATAATATTTAACTAATATAATGGTATTTGTTTTGCCTCATGGTGTTAGAATTTTTTTATAAAGTGAAATGTACCACAGGCCACTAGACTTGCACTGCTGTGTCAAATAGGCCAATGGATTTGCAAACCGGGTGTCTGACCCTTAAAACTTGCAAACGGGTATTTTCCAGTTAATACAGATGACTCGTAGAGTTACTATACTTGTTTTGCTGAGAGCCTTGACAACTAGTGCTAGCTGCTGTATTAATTTTGACCAATAGTAGCCGTTATAATGTCATATTTGATTGCCATAAATTGGCTGACCTAGTGTTTTGTTCAGTGTAAATATGCGGGGATTCAGGCAGGTGTCTGTCAGAATGATTTCCTTGTAACAGATCTGTAGCTATGTTGATTTTAGGTGCCTTTTTCCAGTCTATAAGATTTATGACCACAAGAGACTTGGAAAATCACATTATTTTCCGTGAGGAGCCATATACACACTTGTTTGAAATCTACTTTCAAACATTCAACAGTTCAGTCTTGTTTAGTGCAAACAACAATTTACAGTGTGTATCTTTGGTGCGGTGCATTCAGTGCAAGTCGATACATACCAAACGTACATACGCACGCACGGCACGCAGGCAAGCTGTGAAGAAAAGTCAGTCGGAACGGGCGCCGGCGGCGCAGGCCTGGGACGCCACCTTTGGCCATGGCGTCCTCCCCGACGCCGGCGTTGCAGATGTGTTGGCGCATGTGTTTCATCCCGTACTACGCCAGTCGTCGGCCGGCCGCACGGCGCCGAGTACCCTGGGCCCTTCCTCCGAGCCGATCGAACAGGAGGCCGCCGATGCTGCTGTCCACGCGGGACATCACCTGCAGATTAAGAAAGGTAATGCTTTTTTTCTTTTCTTTTGAAATTAAGAAATGTACGTAATGTTGTGCCTCGTATTCTCATCAAGTGAGTTGTTTTCTTGCTAATTCAGCTACGTGCCTACGTGTGAGTAATATTATGCATTGAATTTGTTGCCTGTATAAACAGTCCACAGAAAGAACCAACATTAATCAGTTGCTAAAGTTCAAGACAAAATTATGCATGCTTTTGCACCGCGATCAATTTGAAAATGCTGCTGCTTATATTGTAACAGTATGGGCTTCATGGTAGCGCGCAGGTACGGCATATGGCATTCTGTGTTTGGGTGCAGCAAAATTTGCTCAAAAGCTGGAAAACTGGGAACAGTATTTCAAGCTTTTCTCGGATAGTCTCAAAAGCATCTGGACTCAAAAGTGGGGAAGCCAGTGATCTCATCTGCCGACTAAAATTTGGTATCAACATCCACTATGTTCTACGTACATTCCACCATAGGATAATTCTGTTGTGACTAGAAACCCTGGAATGCGGGAATGCGAACGGCACTATAAACTACTAGTAGTAGGATTCTTATAATCAGTAAACCTGTTCCTGCTATCTTTTGCTTTCAAACGGTGCAAATTGCAAGAGCAGAGCGCAACCAAAAAAAAAAAA
>DXKC01033762.1:0-11804 GCA_031170775.1 Cymbopogon citratus
AACTGAGATACTTTCTCTTTTCTCTGCACATATTTCATTCTTATTCCACTATTCCTGCTCTCATTTTCTGTATTTTTGCTGCTTTTACATGTTTCAGATTGATAGAAGGACTCCAATTTGGCCACGCTTCACTCTTCACATATTAGATGAGTGGTTAAAAAAGAGGAGGTCGCAAAAAAATGAGAGACAGATAGTTATAACTTGCTCACATGTTACTGATTGGATATACAAATTATATATAACTGTAGCCTGTTCTTTATAATATCTCTTACATGTTTGGGTTTGCCAAGAAAATTTAGAGTTATATTTAACTATTTATCTTTCTCAAAGACTTATGTAATATTATATTAATGTTTAATTGTCATGGTTGCAATATAAGTTCTTATATTATTATTATGGATAATTCAAGTTGATGTTTTAGTTTTGCATTCAAAGCTAGAATTAACTTTCTATCTTTTCTTGAAGTTATATACGTTAATTGGAACATCATGAAACATAATGACACATGCTCATACATATATTATCGTGGTATTTTGCTTTCCCGTTGCAGCGCACGGGCATTTACCTAGTAATTAAAAAAAGATCAAAAATAACAAAAAGTCCCCACTCCAGCTCCTGCCACGGAGCTAATAGACCTCCGGTGCACCCCCGCGCCATCTCCATCCAGCGCTACCTTCTAGTTCTAGCTACTAGCTCGCCGTTCCTCTCTTGTGTGGAACTAACAGCAAAATAGCGAAGCAGTGAGTGAGTGTGTTTCTTTCTACTTTGCACAGAGGGATTAAACGAGGACATGAGTGTATGCAAGCGGTGGCAACGACAGATATTGTCGCCGTGATTGCGACGAGCGACCAACAATACTCGATGTTGGCCTTCCGGTTATCTTGGCTCTCCGGGTTTGGATGGATGCCAGGCAACACATCGGAGCTTCGATTCAATCAGACTCCGGCTTTTCTCTCTCCATACAGAAAATATAATTATACTATGTGTACGAGTTAAACTGGTTTAACTTTAGACAAATCTATAGTGAATATTGTAACATTTATGTCTCCAACTATTTTTATTACAGTTTTTTAAGATAATGGGTAGTTTCTATCCGGCTTCATCTATCAACCGAATCAGACCGATTATTATAACGTTCTGCCCGTAGGCTTACACACCAACTGGTAAAGGTTCCAACAAAATTCATGGGAAACAAAACGGAAGTAGAGTTCTGACTAAGTAGAGCCAATAAATCTAAAAGACAACATCCATTGGAATTGAAGAATTGCAAAGTGTTGTCTCGAGATACTGCGCCGCTGAGACTAGCTCAACACGTAGATCATCACGCCGCTGCAATTGTGCCCATTGTTGAAGCCAATGTGTTCCCCTGAACAATAGCTGCAAAAAAAATTTTGGCCTATATTTGTCAAAAACCACTTCGTTTCTTGTTATCCATATAGTCCAACAAAGTATTGCTGCTGCTATCAATAACAATGCATTTTGGTTTTTAGAAGCCCTCTTTGACCACATATTAAAAAGGTCATCTGTGCTTATGGGAGGTGGTAATCCAAACAATATGTGTATGGCTCGCCACAAGAATTTGGCATAAAAGTAATCTAGAAAGAGGTGTTGGATAGTTTCTGGAAGATGACAAAAGACACACTTTGTGTCACCATTCCAGTGACGCTTAACAAGGCTATCCTTAGTTAAGACCACACCTATTTTTAGATACCACAATTTTTTTTATTTTTGTAAGAACTTTAATTAGCCAAATATCTTGTGATACTCTAATCCCATTGTTAATTAATGCAGCATACATGGATTTGACGGAAAAGTTTCCTGATGAATGTTATGCCCAAACAAAAACATCTGTGTCTTCCTGTAAGTTCACATTGTGCAAAGAATTAACAATTATGTGCCCATCCCTCTTTTTTTAGAGGTTTGTTTCCCAACAGGTGTCTAACCAGAATCGGGTTTGTGAGCCGTCTTTGACTTTGAAAGAACCAAACTCCATAAAGGACTCTTTAACCTTCATCAGACTTGACACAGTGAAACAGTATGGTAATAAAACACGATCTATAAAACAATGCGAAACAATATGGTGTGGCATTTACTCCGTGGCCACCCAAAGGACTGAATTAAACTGGAGCTCAAAATTCAAATGCAGGAAAACTGTCATTCACTTCGTTTTGGTCCGACGCCGAGGGTGATGATTTCAGACCCAGCGTCAATGCGAGAGGTTTTGTCCAACAAGCTCGGCCACTTCCGCAAGTCCAAGAGCAGCCATGTTGCCAACTTAATTGATAGCCAATGGGATTGTTAGTCATGAAGGCGACAAATGGGTGAAACACCGTAGAGTTCTGAACCCTGCTTTCCACCATGATAAACCAAAGGTGCCTCAGTTAACTTTTATTTCTCAATACATGGTAGTTGCATTTAATTTATTATTATCATTTTATTGTGTTTGAATCATGCAATCTCTGACTCTGTTTGTGCTTCACCAATACTATTTCATTTACACCAAATGCTTCCCCTGTTCTCTTAGTAATTGTTCCGGTGTGATGGTCACTATGGGAGAATTCCATGTCTTCTGAGATAGACGTCTGGCCTGAGTTCCAGAATCTTACTGCAGATGCCATCTCTAGAGCTGCTTTTGGTAGCAGCTATCAGGAGGGCAGGAGAATTTTCAAGTTGCAAGAGGAGGTAACTGAATACATCGTACAACCTTTTCAAGCAAATATTGTACCAGGCCATTGGTTTGTTATTTCTCCTTTAAATAGGAGTTCTTTTCTAAGGATAGCGTTGCAATCAAATCGGAGTATTTATTTGACAAACACCTACATATTGTATTTCTACATAAGAAAGAAGCTTTATTTCCATTACTTGTTCCTACCCATATTATTAATGGACTTTTTACAAAAAAGAAATGACCTTCACTGCTCAAGAATATCTATACCTGAGCCAAGCATATCTTTTTTCGAATACGCAAAAGATTTACGTATCCATATGAGCCAAACATATCGCTATCGATGTTCTTCATTTGCAGTGTTTGCACCCAAACATGTAGCAATCATGATCAATTTGTTCTTTGATAAGGTGGTAAAAGTCATATGCAGGTTCTTATCCACCAAAGGCAACAGAAGGATGAGAGACATCAATACAGAGGTTCGCAAAACTCTACGTGGAATAATCGAGAAAAGAGAGAAGGCTCTTAAAAAGAGGGGCTATCTACTCAAAACTTTGTGCTTTTAGCAATAAAACGTACAATTTTTTTTAGCCATATTATCAAGATCCAACAGCCCCCACCTCTTCTTCTACCCACCTTCATCTAGCATAATCACATCACAAATCACAGCTCAAAGAAAACATTTTTCTGTGAAAGGAAAATTTACAATTTTTCCCCATGCTAGCCCAATCAGGAGCGGCACAATCACAGATCACAGAGAGAGGGAGGAGGAGCAACACAATCATAGAGATGGGCGAGGAGCCACCGGATCCAACTGCCGGGGCTGCTGGCCGTCGTGAGCGCGGCGTGGTGTAACGCGAGCACGAGCGGCGGGTGGGAGTAGGAGGAAGAAGAAGGTGGGAAGGAGACGGTGCGTGGGCCCGACATGTCGGTGACCGAAAAAAATCATGTATCTTTAAGCTAGAAAAACACTTGGGTGTTGAATTTTTTTTCCAAAGTCAGCAGGGCAACCACAACCTATTTTTTAAATTTTTTATTAATGAAGACTTGTTTAAATTCGCTCCCATGAGAAGTCGAATTCAGGTCTGCTGGGTGCTACTCAGATACTCTAACCACTGGGCTAGAGCTCATTTCGCCACATGGGTGTTGAAAAGCAATTCCCATTAAAACCAGTGAAACTAGCAACGACGACTTGCTAGGCTTATTGTTGGAGTGAAACAACATCGAGTCTAGCATAACCACGGAGGGCATGATTGAGTAATGCAAGCTATTAGCTACTTTGCAGGCATGGGAGACGACGTCGGTCCCTGTCCTTCTCACTTGGACACTGATTGTGTTAAGCATGCACCCTGAATGGCAGGAGCGGCAAGAGAAGAAGTCTTGGTTCACTTTTTCGAAGATCTAATAAGACATATTATATATGGCACCTTGAGCCGCCTGAAGTTCAAAGCCAATATTAATTCTCTTTTGTTAGTACAAAGCCAGGTATCTTAACTGTCACCTTTTCCATACAGATAACCATGATTGTCAACGAGGTCCTAAGGTTATACCCTCCAGCGACCTTTGTGCACAGAAGAACAAGAACCTACAAGGAAATGGAGCTCAGCAGCATCAAGTATCCTGCAGGAGTGAACTTATGCTGCCCATTCTCTTCATTCACCAAGGTTCGCCAACGGCGTTTCCAGCGTGACCAAGCTGCAAGGCTGTGGCTTCTTCCCGTTTCGGTCGGGGTCCCCAGATTTGCATCGGCCAGAACTTCGCGCTGCTAGGTCAAGATTTTGCACTCTGCACCATCCTCCAACACTTCACTTGAGCTCTCGCCGTCTTACACCCACGTGCCTTACACCGTGATAACTCTGCATCCTCAGCACGGGGCACAAATCAAGCTAAGGAAGCTGTGACCATATGACAATCTCGTTGAGTGGCAACATCAATATAGATATATACACGTGGTGCTAGTTTTTTACATACAAGAACTAGTTTTTTTTAGGAAAACAGAAAGGGGTCACCCCCCTACTGAGCTTTTATTGGATTTTAAAAGTACAAAGTTCTTACAACAGTCCTTCAAGAGACAAAAAAAAACAAATAAAATCATAAAGATTACACATAAACTTGTAACCATTGGGATAACCGTGGGGCTAAGGATTTTTTTTTTTTTGCTAGAAAGATAACTTGAGCAAACTCTCTCTTGAAAACTGCCTTACAATGAGCAATAGAGGGCGGCATATGTCTGAAGATTGCGCCGTTTCGGGCTGCCCAGATGGCCGCCCAACTCATAGTCACAATAATCTCCGTAAAAAATGGTACCTGCAGTTGGTTTTTGAAAGACACCGGAGTGCCAAAAGGATCATTCGGTTACTGAATAGTCAACTGAAGAGTAGCCCAGCAAGACATTGAGAAAGGACATGACAAGAATAAATGAGAATGAGTGACTCCTCCACAGCTAGATTGCAAAGCACACAAGTATAGTCATCAAGTTCCATTCTTTTCCGCTTCAAAAGTTCTCTAGTACTTAGCCGGTCTTTTAGTAAAAGCCAAAAGAAAACTTTTTTTTTGAAGGTCAACGGGGGGGAGGCGTTCCCCACCTGATTATATTATAAGTTGCCCAAAACGGCGTGAAGGCAAAATAGTTTACATTTTACATCAGCAACAACCCATTGAACTCTACGGTTCAAAAACAGGAAACATACAGAGCTGTCATTGGCCTTGTCCTGCCACTTCAAAAACTTGACACCATCGATCCACCAGTTGCTTCTTTTTCTTGGAAAAATCTGTAGCGCCATTGGGCAGCCGTTGTTTTGCAAGCTGCAAACAACTGCTGAATGGTCATTCTCTCATTTCTGAACACCACGGCGTTTCTCGCCTTCCACAGCTGCCAGCATGCCAATGCAATGAAGGCAGCAAAATCATCTTTTGGAATCCCCTGTGGCGCCTGGAGTGTGTGGAAGTTTGATGCATCAGCACCAATCATGGACGGCATGTTGAGTTTCAACCAAAACACCTTTGCAAGAGGGCACCCGTTGATAATATGTTCTGGGGTTTCATCATCTTCACTGCACACTTCACAGGTTGTGTCATGCAGGATATGTTTCCTTTGTAGCACGGCGCGGCATTGGATGCGGCGCTGAAGGAGCAACCACATGAAAAGCTGAACTCTTGGTGGCGCTGAGTTGCGCCACACGAAATTTGCTTTGTCATCATCAGGTTGGCCTCTAGCCTTTAAGAGTTTGTAGATGGCAGTAGTGTCGAGGCCAGCAGGCCCCTTGCTAAAGCTTGTTACACGCTGATCCGGTTCATCTGATAATTGGGTGTTTGTCACCACCGCCTGGACTGCTATCAGTTGCTGGGCTGCGCTTGTGGAGAGTCTTGGCACAAAAGATTGCCACAAATCGTATTGTAGCATTTCATGAACAGAGGCCTCTTTCTTGTTGCAGTGGCTGTATAGCGCCGGGAAGGTGTCTGCCAGGGAGTCATCCCCATGCCAGACATCAAGCCAGAACGAGCAGGAATGTCCATTGCCAAGCTGTACCGAAGTGAGGGCCTGGTAGAGTGGCAGCAAGGACTGGAGAGCCTCCCAATGATCTCCATGAAGGTCGCCCTTAAGAGTGCAGATGGAAGCTCGACCCTGTACCCATTGAGCCCAAGCAGAGGGTTGCGGTGAGTGCAGCTTGTGAATAAGTTTGAGTAGCAAGCAGATGTTCTGAGTTCCCATGTCCTTTATGCCCAAGCCACCAGGCAGCTTGCAGGTGATGACTTGCCCGACTGATCGCCAGACCAGAGGAAGGCACGGTGCCTTCGGTCCATCTGGTGGATCACCGACTGCGGTAGTTGTAGCGAGCTCATGAAGTAAACCAACTGACTATCCAGAACCGAGTTCACCAACACAGCTCTGCCCATCTGGTTCAGCAAGTGCGCCTTCCAGGAGCTCAGGTATCTGTCCGTTTTCTGAATATAAGGCGAGTAGGCTGACGAAGGGAGCTTATGGACCGACAGAGGCAGTCCTAAGTATGGTTGTGGGAATCCTTCCCGTCTGCACCCAATGGTTTGCACACATAATTCAATCTCTTGCTCCTGCATATGGATCGGAACCAAAGTGCTCTTGTCAAAATTTATATGGAGGCCCGATAGCGAGGCAAATTGATCAAGGATGTCCTTCAGCACAGCAGCGCCTGCTGTCTCCCCTTAGAACACAATGAGCGTGTCGTCCGCGTACTGGAGAACCGCGCACGGCAGCTCGTCTTCCGTTGGATGCCTGATGTTGGTGTAGGCCTTGATCATACCTTGTAGAGTCTCGGCCACGAGGAGGAAGAGGTAGGGGGAGATGGGATCCCCCTGACGCAGCCCCCTCCTACAATTAATCCATGGACCCGGGTTTCCATTGACAAGGACAGCCGATTTGGAGGTGCTGAGAATGTCCCTCATCCAATCAATCCAGAGGTCACTGAACCCCCTGGCGCACAGAACACTGAATAGGCCATCCCAGTTAACTGTGTCAAAAGCTTTTGCAAAATCCAGCTTGAGGACAATTGCTGCCTTCTTTCTCTTGTGGCACACTTGGACTAGTTCCAGGGCGTAGACAAACGTATCCGAAATTGATCTGCCCTTTATGAAACCAGTTTGGTTGAGGTCAATTAGGTTGGGGATGTCAGCTTGCAACCTCCTGGTGAGCAGCTTTGACAGTATCTTCAGACTGCAGTTCTGAAGGCAGATCGGCCTGAAAGCATCTACATCGATTGCGCCCGGCTTCTTGGGGATCAGAACTATGTGTGAGCGGTTGATACGTTCAATTTGCGCCTCCCTGCGATGGAAGGCCGACAAGAAGTCCATGACATGTCCCTTTACCGCCGGCCATGCCGCTCTGTAGAACGCCGGTCCAAAGCCGTCCGGACCCGGCGCACTGTTCCTGTTCATTGTCCAAAGTGCTAGCTTGGTCTCGGACTCAGTGAATAGCTGGCTCTGTCAGGTGGCTGCCAGGCTGGGGCCATCCCGTGTAGACCGAGAGGAGGTCCACAGGGATGGAGTTTCCAGCCACCCCGATGATGGAGCGGAAGTAGTCAGTGTCACAGTGAGAGCTGTCGTCTTCCCGTCGTGGTTGACAATTTCCTCACCGTTCACACCCACCATGCGAATGAAGTTGTTGCGCATGCGCTGAGTGGCTTGCGCATGATGAAAGGCCGTGTTGCTGTCTCCTTCACGAATTGCTTTGTGCTTGCTTCTTTGCTTCCAGTATGCAGCCTTTGCCTTAATAGCACTTTGTAGTCCATCTTGTGCCAGTTTTCGGACCTGGAACTCCTCAAAGGACAGATTACGCATTTCTTCAAAGTAGTCAAAAAGCTGGATAAGAAATTGGCAGTTGAGTATGAGTTGAGACGGTGCCCTGTTACACCGTGCCCAAACCTTTGCCGCCGTTCTCGTCGATTTGATGCAAGCGGCGAGTTGCCCAGCCGCATCCGCACACACTGGAGCCTGCTGCCAAGCCGGAAGGACTGTTTGGAGGAAATTCTGGTTGTGCAGCCAGTAGTTTTCGAAGCGAAAGAAGGAGGTTTTAGGGAGGTTGGTGGACAGGGAGAGCAGGAGAGGTGAGTGGTCAGAAGTAGGTCTGGGGAGTGAGGAGAGGTTAAGGAGGGGAAAGCGAAGTTTAGTGGGTTATTTGTGAAAGCACGGTCAAGCTTTGCAAGGATCGGGTTAGTTTGCTTGTTGGTCCAGGTGTACAGCCGATCGGAAAGGGTGACCTCTGAAACCGAAAGGTCCTGGATGGCATCGTTGAAAGCAGCGGCTAGAGAATGGTTGAATTGGCCGTTGTTTTTGTCGCTCGCGCAACGGACCAAGTTGAAGTCGCCCAAAAGCAACCAAGGGCCGGGACAGAGGGGAGGCAGCTCGCGGAGGTTATTGAGGAAGGGCAGCGAACCCGCATGATCAGAGGGACCATACACATTTGTCAAAGTAAAATCCAGGTTCGACGCATTGCATGAGAAGGAGGTAGAGAGCGAGTGCTGTTTTTCAAAATGGTTGGAGAGGGAGAACAGCGCAGGGTCCCAAGCAGTGAGCAGACCACCTCTTGAGCCATCCGCCGGGGCGAAGACAAAGGTGTTCGCAAGTTTAAGAGGAAGAAAAGTTTTTGCTTTGAAAAGATTAATTTCCGCGAGCTTAGTTTCTTGAATGCAAACAATGGAAGGGTTCGTGTCACAGAAAGCATTGCGCACAATGGTACATTTGTCCGGATCGCCCAAACCACGCACGTTCCAAAACACAATGTTAAAACACCGATTTTCTGAATTCATGGTTCACGCTTACAACACCCACTAGCACGAGAACGAAAACAGTTACAACGACAACAGCTCCAGGCTCTAAGGGAGCAAATACAAAGTAAACGAAGCAGAAAAGATTGACGACGATAGGTGTGCCAACAGAGTCGAGCCCCCGCGGCCGCTGGGGTGCAGGCACAAGCCGCAAGAGAAGAGGGAAGAACACCAATCATTCTGCAACGTCAGTCACCACGCCCACGACGTCGACACCCTTGCAGCCCAGGCCAGCGGCGGACACGAGCCGACGCAGGTCCGCGACGCCGATCGGGAGCTTGTTGCGCGCGCGAGAGGATGTTCTTCTTGGCGACATGCTTTTTGAGGGCGGCGGAGCAGCCGGACAAAGAGTTGAGCAAGGCCTTGCGCTGGACAGCCTGGGTTGTCATATCGACAAAGTCCGCCGGCGCCTTCTCGGCCAGCCTGGAGCTACGGCGAGTCACCGAGGCCGAACGACCACGGTGGCGACGCGGCGCTGCGGCAGCAGCAGGGGCAGCTGCAGGAGCTTCGGCGGGCGCAGCTGAGCGAGCACGGAGCCTGGTGCGGCGGTAGGTGATGATGGGTGCAGCGGTGGCAGGTGGAGGTAGGGCTGGAGTGGTGGTGTGTCCCGGAGTACCAGGGGAGGACGTCCGGGACGGCGGCGGCGCGTCGAGGCTAGCAAGCGAGGTGGTGGTGGTGGTGGTGGTGGTGGTAGAGGGCACGCTAGTGGGCGAAGCGGCAGCGGTGGACGGCGGCGAGGCGGTGAGCACACGTGCAAAAGCCAGGGCCAGCCCAAGTACCTGAGCGGTAGGCGGCGCCCGAGGAGAGTCGTGAGGTTGCGGCGCGTTGCCGAAGCCGTGCAAGTCGAGGCGGAGCGCCCGCTGGGGCGGGTACATGTCGTGGTAGTGGTGGGAGCGCGGACGGCGTTGCTGCTCCCAGCGGAAAGGCCCCGAAGGCCCCAGGCTTGGGCCCCGAGCGGGTGGCGAAGGTGGGCCGAAAAAAGGCCCCAGGTTTCCCCTGCTATCCAGCTGGTACTCCCTGGGCCAAACGCGGATCGGCAGCACCTTGGCCACGGCGCCGGCCCGGCCAGCGCCCAACTTGGCTGAGATCAGGACCTCAAAAGGGATCTCAAGCCTGTCGTTAACCTCCAGGAGCGGGCGAAGAGGAGCGAAGTTGTTGCCGGTGATGCACGCCGGATCAATCTCCGCCACCTCAGCGAAGCCAGCAAAGCACTCCTTGATCTTGCTTTCGTACCAATGCTCGTTAGGAAAATCAACAACGCTAACGAAAGCAAGCCAGGTGGGGATACGGAAAAAACGGTTGTTGGTTTCCACCGGTCGCTCGAGGAAAAGCTCAGACCCATCAAAAGCAATGGGGCTGTGCAAGCGCAGCTCATCACGTTCCGCCATGGTGCCACATCGAAGGATCAGCCAAGAAAAAACTGGATGTGTTGGTCCAGAACCCATTAACTGAACATAGGCATTGTTTGGCTTAAAAACATTAGTCCCCCAGATGTAAGTCCATGAATCACTCCCATCCTGTAGATGCAATGCCTGCACAATTACCTGAAGCTGAATAAATTGCTGATAAGCCTCATCAGAGAATGGTAGAAAGAAAATTTCATGAAGAACCCCAGCCTGACACACTTTCTGGACAATGATGTATTCATCTTTTACAAAGGAGACTAATTCAGGCATACCAAACGAGATGGACCCATGGAATGTCCATTTCATTATAGAACTTATGCAGATTTTTGAGGAGGAGACTCTCATCGTGCGTCTTCAAATTGATTACACCAGTCCACCATTTTCTTTGGTGTCACAACCATGCCCCAGGCAGCTTTTGGTGGTTTTTTGTTATTCACGTCTGAACCACGCCAAAGACAATGTTTGCGAAACTAATCAATCTGCTTGATTACAGTTTTGGCAACAGAAAACTATACAAGAACTAGTATAGTGTAGAGTTTGAGATTTTACATGATGTTTGTAGCTTTGAAATGAATAAACAGAGTATGTGGGTATTGAATGGAGAAATTGCTTAATGGAAATAGCACTGATCATATTCCTATTCTGCGCAGCCTGAGCGGAACGCCGTGCTGCGGGTGCAGCGTGAGAACAGTGTAGGGCGCGTGCAAGTACGCCGGCGACAGCTCGAATGCGAAGCGCTGCAGGATCATGCTGACAGCCAGCTTGGCCTCCAGCAGCGCGAAGTTCTGGCCGATGCAGATGCGGGGCCCCCAGCTGAAGGGGACGAAGGCGCCCGGGTCGCTGCACGCCTTGGACACGCCCTCGGCGAACCTCCCCGGCTTGAACTCGCCGGCGTCGGACCCCCAGAGAGCAGGGTCCCGTTGGAGGAACATGACGGGCGTCGTTAGCATGACTCCCGCCGGGTATGTGACGCCTCCCAGCTTCGTCGGCTGGTGCGTCCGGCGGTTCACGACCACCACCGGAGGGTACAGACGCAGCACCTCGTAGAGCACCATGGACACCTGTTATGTTACCAAGAACACACAAAGATTGGCATAACTGAAACCAGTCATGTTCAGTATCAAGTGATTGACACGATTGTGCAGCAGTAAGATCACTCACAACTTTTAGGCGTGCCACGCCATTGAAATCCGGCTTGTTTTGGCCAAAGACTTGGAGGACTTCCTCCCTGGCACGATCCTGCCACTCCGGGTGCATGCTGAGCAGGACCATCGTCCATGTGAGCAGCACACCGGTAGTCTCCATGCCTGCGAAGTAGAACACCTTGCACTCGCCAATCACCTCTTCCACGGTAATGCCCTTGCTGGATTTGCCATCCAAGTCACTGTAATTGTTGTTCGACTCCAGTAGCAATCCCAGCAGGTCGTCCTTGGT
>DXKC01034020.1:0-21301 GCA_031170775.1 Cymbopogon citratus
TATCCACTAGTGTCGATGAAGTGCAGTGCCTGAATTATTGCACTTTCTCGTGACTCAAATGTGCGAAACAGTGCGGGCTGCCCATAGATGTACGGTACAATAAATTCTGACATGCATACAGCACTTCTTTTGCACACTGGTTTTTTTTCCATGCAGGCAGGGAGGTTAAGCATGCAGGTGCACGTCTTTTTAGTCAACTGTAATGAGCTGTGTTTTACACGAATTTTGCAAGGAGCACAAATTTTTTACTGTGTCTCTCATGCATGTAAATGTATATAATTTTTTGCTCTGGTTCTTTTTTTCCATTTGCAAGGAGCACGAATTTGAATTTTGAGACAAAACATCATTCACTTATTTATTAGATATATATAGTACATGCATAAATTACGTATACGACAAAATTAACAAAGACCTTAATTATACTAAAATTACAAAATTGACAAAATTACGTATACGACAAAATTGACAAATTCGTAGCTTTGGGCCATTTTATAGACCCTCTCAGTCGTGGGAGTATCTGGTAGCAGTGTGCTCGTGCAACGGTCCCGTGAAGTTTGAAAAAAAGGAATGCATACATCAGTGCCGGGTTAGTCACTAAACCGGGAGGGATGACCGTTATCACTGCCGGTTGATAATACAACCGGCAGTGTTTATTACTATCACTGCCGGTTTGTAATACAACCGGCAGTGTTTATTACTATCACTGCCGGTTCATAATCCAAACCGGCAGTGATGTTGCAGATTACAATAAATGTGCAGGTCGTCTTTTGCCTGCCGGTTTTTTGCATGCATGCAGTGAGGTTCAGCGTGCATGGCACGTCTTTTTATTCAATTATTATGATGTGTTGTTGCACGAATTTTGCGTAAAGAGCACGAATTTTTTCCATTTAGTGATCGGCACAGGGAATAATTTTTATTCAGATGAACGAGGAAGCACGAAATTGACATCATTCACTAATTTCCATATATTGGGATATAGGGTAGGCATAAATTACATATACGACAACAAAGACCTTATACTAAAATTACATATACGATAACAAAGACCTTTCTTTTGAATGGGCAATGTTAACATCCAAGTGTACAAACACATTAAAATGTGACCACCTCAGTAGGATTCTTCTAGCATCCAGGGTCGAATAGTTGTCGCGGTAGTAACCCTGGATCGAAGAGTTGCTGTGGAGGTCAAAGAGAGCGAGCGAGCAACACCTGAAGTAAGGAACTGAAAGTGGCCATGCAAGAACTCGTGCTTTAGCGCGTGCATAGCCCCTTTCTTGGT
This sequence comes from Cymbopogon citratus, assembly GCA_031170775.1. Lineage (NCBI taxonomy): Eukaryota > Viridiplantae > Streptophyta > Magnoliopsida > Poales > Poaceae > Cymbopogon > Cymbopogon citratus. The sequence goes on from DXKC01034020.1 coordinate 1,280, forward strand.
GCTGGTGGTGGATATGGCGGCGGTGGCGACAAACCGTGAAGAGCTGGACTTGCAAGCATAGTCCAGCGCCTCCAAGATGTAGGTTTCCCCGCAGCCCCGGCGTACATCAACACCTTCCCAATAGGAACCACGAGCCCACAGCTGCAGATTCCTACCTCTCCAGTTGCAACCGCGAGTCCACATCTTCGGCTGCCCGGAGAGACACTTTGGCGTTGCTCTATCTTCAGTAGGATTCTTCTAGTACCTTCTTCTGTGCACCATTTTGGTACCTACAAATGATATCTGTATGTGGAGAGCTTTGTCCCACAGAAAGGCCATGGATGTTCAAAAAAAAAAGAAAGGCCATGGATGTGCAAAACTAGCTACTATACAGGACCAACCAGAGAGAAAAATTTACACCAACAAGATATCATAAACAGCTAGCGCTTTGGTGGAGCGGCTCGTAGGTATGGGCCTTTTTATAGACCCTCTGCCATGGGACTACAAGAGTAGCAGTGCTACCAGATCACGCGGTTGCCCAAACAGAGGCAGACAACGACACATCACTGCCGGTTCAAATTTAGAACCGGCAGTGATTTCTCTTATCACTGCCGGATAGGTGAACCGGCAGTGAATAGTGCCGATTCACTGCCGGTTTCCAGATAGAACCGGCAGTGATAAGCCTGTCCTGCTGTCAAATCGGTGCTGCCAGTGCAGTAGATTCAGGGTCTTCGTCTTAAAAGCAGCGCCACTGTCGGTTCTGAACTATAACCACACAAAATTCATTTATATTGGACAACTATAAAATGATGCTTAGAAAAAAAATAAATGACAATAAAATTCATGAATATTTGGCAAACCACACAAAATGTTCATAAATATTACATAAATTGGTAACAACAATTTAGGGAAGGGTTTATCAGTACCCTCTTTTCTAACTATTATTCTTATTCTTTTGGATGAACGATGATGGCCTCATTGTGATCACGCCGTACATAAGCAGGTTCTTCCCCCTCTTCAAGGATCTGCAGGGTTATGTTGCCCCCGACTGCAGGCATTTCATGATATCCCCTGTATTCTTCTTCATCCGTAACTCCTTCAACACCGACAATCTTTCTTTTGCCTTCCATGACTACTTTTAACCGTCCTTTTGTTGTGTTGTCTGGGGCATAAAAGACTTGCATAACATCTTTTGCAAGGACAAACGGGTCGTCTCTGTATGCGGTTTTTGTGAGATCAACGGTAGTGTACCCTTCAGGCTCTCGGATTGTAGCCTCCAGTCGTACCCACTGGCAGCGAAAAAGAGCAGGCTTCAGTCGACCGTAGTCTAACTCCCATATCTCCTCTATAAAACCGTAGTACATATTCTCCACGTTGCCTGCTTCATCTTGGGCATCGAATCGTACACCAGAGTTTTGGTATGTGCTCTTTCCATCCTGTTTTGTCGTGTAAAATGTAAACCCGTTGATTTCATACCCTTCATACGTACGCAACATACTCGTAGGTCCCCTGGCTAAGACATCCAACTGAGAGGCGGATGCTGATGTTGTTCCAATAAATTGGGATCGCAACCAGTCCACAAATTCCTCCTTATGTTTTCTTTCAAGCCAAGCCCCCTTTCTCCCTGGATTTGAATCTTTCAGCTCTTGTTTGTGCTCGTTAATGTAGGGCATCACATCTTGTGCTTGTTGGAGAACAGCAAATTGTGCTTGTCGGAAAGAAATGGGGTCGTTTACTCTTCTACTTTTCTCGCCGATCGTCCCTTTGCCTTGTAGTCTCCCTTCGTGATGAGATTGTGGAAGTCCGACCCTATCGATGTCCATATAATATGAGCAGAACTCGATGGCCTCCTCCGTTGACCATCCTTCTACCATCCCCCCTTCCGGTCTGAATTTGTTCCGTACATACCTCCGAAAAACTTTCATCAACCTTTCGAAAGGGAACATCTGATGCAAGTACATTGGCCCAAGGGCTTTAATTTGATCAACCAGATGAACAAGCAGATGCACTGAGATATCAAAGAAGGTCGGTGGGAAATGCATCTCAAGCCTAGAAAGAGTTTCGACAATGTCCTCCTGAAGTTTATCAAGCGTGGACACATCAATGACCTTTCGTGAGATCGCGTTGAAGAATGAGCACAACTTTATGATTGGGTCCCTAACCTTTTTCAGGAGGATACCTCACAGAGCAACTGGAAGGAGCTGAGTCATAATGACATGACAATCACATGCCTTCATACAACCATAGTTAAACTTGACTTCTCTCATGTTGACTAGCCGACTCGGTTTCGTGGAATATCCTGTCGGGACTTTGAGCTCATCGAAGAAGGAAGTAAGCATATTCCTTTCTGCACTTTTCAAAGTCCATGAAGCAATAGGAAGTTCTCCATGCAGCCATCTTCAAGTAGGACTGTATGCAGCTCCGGCCTGAGTCCCAAGGATTGCATGTCTAGGCATGTGTTTCGTGAATCCTTTGCTGTCCCTCCGGTGTTCATCAAAGTGTTAAGCAAGCTGAGTAATGTGCATGGGATCAAGACAATGGCGCACACTCAGTAGTGGCCAATAAGGTAGTTCCTAAAAAATTGATTTTTTCTTCCATATACTATCATCAGGTGCTGCTATTGCCCTGTCGCCCTTACCAAGTTTAAATTTGATGGTGCTTACCTCTTTTAGTATCTGCTTTCCATCTCGATATTTTGGAGGCAGATGCTTCTCTTCTTTTCCATTGAATTCCTTTTTGTTCCTTCTGTAAGGGTGATTCCTATGAAGGAATCTACGGGTTGCCATATAAACCATTTTGCGATTATGCTTCAAAAATACGGCATCTGTCTCGTCCAAGCACTCAACACACCCGGTGTATCCTTTTGTCTTCTCCCCAGACAAGTTACCTCGCCCTAGTAGGTCGGTGATTGTATTGACTAGTACTGCCCTTATCATTACATGTTCCTTTTTATACTCGTCCCAAACATCCATGATTCCTTGGTCTCAGGAATGTATTGATGTCATTCCTAGGTTGTCTTGGCCCTTGCATTAGCAGTGGCTTTTGAATGAATGCGCACTTCATACAAAGCTAAGGTGGAAGGTTGTATATACAAAGCGTCACTGGCCAGGTGCTATGTTTCCTTCTAACCTAATCGAAAGGATTCATCCCATCTGTACTCAAAGCAAACCAAAGGTGCCTTACATCACCACCGATTTTGTCATAGCACTGAGTAGTGATAGACCTCCAGTCCTTTCCATCGGCAGGGTGTCTTGACATTCTATCTTTCTTGTGCTCCTCGCCATGCCAACGCAATAGTTTGGATGACTTTTCACATGCAAACAACCTATGTGTAAGATGAATTTTTGGCACAATGCTCACAAAGTATCAATCAGATAAAGGAGTTATTTTATTTTTTTAGTCGAGCCGGCTATACAAATATTTTTTTTGTGCGGCTTATAATATTTTAAAAGCCCATATAAGAATGGCTCAAGTGTTGACCATTTACATACATGTGCGTGCATGCACACACGTACAGGCTACTTGTTTTTGAAACAAACACGTACAGGCTACTTGTTTTGAAACAAACACGTACAAGGCTACTTGGGTTATGGGCTAAATAATATATTTTTTTTGGATAATGGATTTATAAAATCCGGCTTCTTGTATCACGGGATAGAATCAGGCCAATTATTACAGACTCCAAGACAAGTTTTGGCACTCCACAAAAGCGCCCACACACCCACTTAAACAAAAGAAAAGAGTATTTTGACTAAACATGACCAATATGTCTATGCGAAAACCATCCTCGTGAACCAAAGAAATCAAGAGCACACGCCTCAAGATGCTGTGCCACTGAGATCAGCTGTTCTTTGAGCTCTTCATGCCGTTGCAGTTGAGCCCAAAGTCGAAGCCAATAAGTTCCTCGGAAGAGTACCTGCAAAAGAGATTTTGGTCTATATTTGTCGAAAACAACCTCATTTCTTGTAATCCACATTGACCATACTAGTGTAGCAGCTGCGGTTAACAATAAAGAATTATACTTTTTACTTCCCGACTTCGACCAAACATGAAATAAATGTTCCATGTTATTAGGAGGAGCAATACTGAAGAGTAAATGTATGGAACACCACAAGAATTTAGCATAAAAGCAATCAAAAAAGAGATGTTGAATAGTTTCATTAACATGACAAAAACAGCATGCTTTGCTTCCCTGCCAGTTTCGCCTTGCCAAATTATCCTTGGTGAGAACCACCCCTCTTTTTAAATACCATAGAAAAATCTTAATTTTCGTTGGAAGCTTTGTTTGCCAAATATCTCGTGACACTCGCGTTCCATTGTTAATTAGCGCAGCGTACATGGACTTGACTGTAAAAGTCCCCGAGGCTTTTAATTTCCAAACAAACCTATCTCTCTCATCCACTAGGTTAACTTGTTGTAGGGAAGCGACAATACGATTCCAATTTCTTAAGTTAGCACCTGTCAGTGTTCTCCGGAAAGAAACAGCTGGGATCGGTGATCTCAAAATATTTGCAACCGTGTCATTCTTCCTATACACAATGTTATATAATGCAGGGAATTTAAGACTGAGCGGTTTGTTGCCTAGCCAAGTATCTAACCAAAATCTGATTTGGGAGCCATCTCTAACTTGGATAAAACCAAAGTCTAACAAAGAGTCACGAATATTCATTAAACTTTTCCAAAAATGTGAGTCTGTAGGCTTCTTCACACAACTTCCTAGTGCTTTATCTTTGATATACTTATTTCGAAGCAGTTCTTGCCACATCCCCTCTTCGTTCAAGAGTTTAAACAACCATTTGCTTAGCAAGCATTTGTTTTGCACTTCTAAATTCTGGATTCCTATGCCTCCTTGATCTTTAGGTTGACACATTACCTCCCATTTGGTTAATCTATATTTTCTCTTATGTTGATCATTTTGCCAATAAAACCGAGATCTGAAACAATTTATTTTCTCCAAGACACCTTTCGGGATTTCAAAAAAGGACATCATAAACATCGGTAGACTAGAGAGTACCGAGTTAATGAGAACTAATCGGCCTCCGACTGACAGCAATTTACCTTTCCATCCACTTAACCGTTTTTCTATTCTCTCCTCAATACATTTCCAGTCCTTATTAAATAATTTTCGAAAGTGCATAGGTATGCCAAGGTATCTAAATGGGAATTTTCCTACGGCACAGCCAAACAGCTGCGAATAATACTGTTCGTGATCTTTAGCTTGTCCGAAGCAGAAAATTTCACTTTTGTGGAAGTTAATCTTCAACCCAGACAACTGCTCAAATGTGCTTAGCAGTAGTTTCATGTTTACTGCCTTGTTCACATCATGGCTCATAAAGATCACTGTATCATCCGCATACTGAAGAATGGATAGGCCATCGTGTAGCAAATGAGGCACGACCCCCTCAATTTGTCCCGATTCTTTCGCCCGTGCAAGCAGGATGGCAAACATGTCCACCACTATATTGAATAGTATAGGTGACATTGGATCCCCTTGCCGTAGCCCCTTGTGAGTCTGAAAGAACGGTCCTAGTTGGTCATTAACCTTAATATTAACATTGCCCCCTTGCGTGAACAGCTTAACCCATTCGCACCATTTATTTGAGAAGCCTTTCATCCTTAGTGTTTGTTGTAGAAAACTCCAATTAACTTTATCATAAGCTTTTTCAAAATCTATTTTAAAAATCACTCCGTTTTGTTTCTTTGTGTGTAATTCATGGATAGTCTCATGTAAAATAACGGCTCCCTCCATAATATTTCTTCCTGGCATGAACGCTGTCTGTGTCGGTCTGATCAGTTTCTCGGCGATGGATAATAATCTATTAGTTGCAACCTTTGTGAAGATTTTAAACGACACATTTAGCAAACAGATCGGCCTGTATTGCTGAATGATTCGCACATCCTTCGTTTTTGGCAACAAGATTATGTTTCCGAAGTTCAGGCGATTTAAAGGTAACACTCCCTGGTGAAAATCCTCAAAAAGTGCCATCAAATCAGCCTTTATAACTTCCCAAAAAACTTGATAGAATTCTGACGGGAACCCATCAGGTCCAGGTGCTTTATTATGCTCCATTTGAAAGATTGCTTCTCTTACTTCCTCTGACGTAAACGGTGCAGTTAGGAACTCATTCTCCAGAGCCGAAACTTGAGGGATGTCCTCAATTAAGGTTTCATCCAAAGCAACGGTGGAATCAACAGATGGACCAAAAAGGTTTTTATAAAAACTAGTGATATGCTTCTTAAGTTGAGCATCACCGGTAATTATGTTGTTCCCATCCTCCAGTTGAAAGATACGAGTTTTCCTACGTCTGCCATTAGCCAACAAATGATAGAATTTAGTGTTTGCATCACCTTCTAGTAAATGTTTTACTTTAGCCCTTTGATACCATTTAAGTTCTTCCTCTCGGAGCAGTTCGGCCAGTCTATTATTCAAAACAAGCTTTAGATCTCGTTCCGCTTCATTAAGCGGTGTTACCTCAGCCTTTTTATCTAACTCGTCTAATTCATTTAGAAGGATTGTTTTTTCTTTTTTGTACTGCCCGCTAACATTTTTGGCCCAGCCTCTTAGGTATTGCCTAAGTTTTCTTATTTTCATCTGCCACCGCTCAATAGGAGACCCGCTGCTGTCAGTGTTCTGCCAGACTTGGGTTACCATATCAACAAAACCCTCCCGTAATAACCAACCCAATTCAAACTTGAACTGAGGTTGGGAACTTGGCTCTGGGTTATTGGTTGAAAAAAGGAGCGGGGTGTGATCCGAAACCTCCCTTGTTAATGCACATACCGTAGCCTGTGCGTAATGAGACTCAAAGTCTGTACAACAGAAAACACGGTCCAACTTTTCGAAGGTTGGATTTGCTAAATTATTTGCCCAAGTAAACTTCCTTCCTGTTAACTCTAGCTCTCTAAGGTTTAGAGTATCGATCACTGCATTGAACAAGAAAGGCCATCTATCATTAAAATTGGAATTGCTTTTTTCATCAGGGCGCCGGATAATGTTGAAGTCGCCACCTATAATTACAGGTAAGGCTTCTTTCGTGCACTCCCTCACTAATTCCGAGAGAAAAGCTGACCTAAAATCTGATTGGGCCGGGCCATAAACAGAAATTAGATTGAATTTAAAATCCTGTTCACGGTGCCTTAATTTGAAACGAATTAAAAAGTCACCTACTTCTATTTCACCAATGTCAAAGGTTAAAAGATGAACCCCTAAAATCAAGCCACCGGATCTCCCCCGTGGAGCCATACAGTGCCACATAAAGTCCCGTCCAGCACAGATAGTGTTGAGCGTATTTTGTGGGAATGAAGCTCTCCCGGTTTCCGATAAAGCAATAAAATCCAGGTTCTTTTCTTTTGTTAGATCAGCAAGGAATCTATATTTTTTAGTATCCGCAAAACCATTGCAATTCCAAAAAATTCCTTTCATTTGGCACACAATTTAGTTTTTTTGTTCTTTTTACTTTTGGAGGGTTTGGAGATTTTACTATGTGATATAGGAGACTGTAGATGTAAAGGATCACATCCCCCATCACTTAAGCCCTCTGCAATATCCGAACATATTAAATTTAAAGTTTCTAAATCAACATAATCATCAATAGAGCCAATCGTAGAAGCCTCCTCTATTATGACTAAATTTTCATCAGCCCGCACAGAAGCTGTTTTTAACCTACTGTACTCTAGATCCTTTAAATTTTTCACCGCATTAAAAACCTCTACATCATTACTTCCCAAATTAATCCCTACAGAACTTATTGAATTAACTAGCACTTCATCAGCAAGAGGAATAAAAGAATTTGAAACAGCCATATTACCTTTGTTCTTTGGCGCATCCAAGTTCTTTATGGCCTTAAGTTTGCTCGCCTTTTCAGTAGAATCCTGATCAACTGTGGAGGCATTTCTCTTGCTGGACCTTGAAGTTGTTGTCCCACCACTGGTTCCCAAAGTTTTCAACCCAGAGTCATTTGGAGGAATAATTTTTTCCGCTTCTTTCGTGGACAGCAAAGTAACCGGTTTGAGAGGCACCTCCTTAGTAGCATGCTGTGCGCCTGTGGGGGCGTTGCCTGCACCAGGAGGTATTTGACCATCCACATCCAAATCCATCTTTTCCTGCAAATTTGTATCTTTAGGATCTTCATTTTTAGGATCTCCTCCTTCCTTCTCTTTGTCATCCGGATCTTCCTCATTGGTATGATCCATATCAATTAGTATGGGCTCACCATTAGGATTTGGTTCCTCCACTTTAAACTGTAGGTTGATCACCTCATCCCCAATCACCACATTCTCAAACTCAGGGATAAGATTAGGCGCCAACACAGCCACCTTCATCCTGCACCTTCCAGTGTTATTAGTGAAATTCATGTCCACTGCACGCGGGACACCTAAGATAGATCCCACAGCCCAAATGATTGGAAACTTGTGGAACTCCTTAGGTAAGCCACTGAATTGTATCCACACCTTATCTATCTCATACTTGAACACCTCATTATCGGACCCTTTTTCAAAGCGAATTTTGCCCTCTACAACTTTGGCATTCATCGGCCCCCAGTTCACCATGTTTTCCAGTAAGCCCACTGATGGAAAATTAATGACAAAAGAATCAGCGCCCTTTGCCTCAATTCCCCAGTTATGGTTCCTGTGCTCTGGTAGAAGTTTTTCCAGTTCCACTGCCATCTGCTGAACAGTAAAGGAACCTTCTAAAACCCTCACTAGAGCAAACTTGTCCTCACTACTAGCTTTATAGTTTTCGGGCACTGGAATATAATAGAAACCAAGACCTTCCACCGCGTATCCGCATGGGACAGCAGTAACATTTGTTTTCTTGAGATTAATACAAGCCTTAGTCGCATGGTCACCAAAACAGATTTCACAACAAAGAACGACAGTGCACTCATGAATAGTGTGACCTTTTGTGCGACAGCGGTAGCAATACGGCTTGCCCTTATTTTTGCGTGCCTCTTTGTCAGATGACTCTGGGATTTCTAATTCCGGGGCTGGTGGGACAACAACACTTGAAAGCTCTGCAGATTTACCTTTGTTCGCGTCTATCGCCATAGCCAGAGGATCTGAAGTTTGCGGAGCCCCCGGAGCGACCTCTGATGCAGCAACTTGAGCTTCATCCACTTTAGTCATGTTTGTGGCATCCTGCGGCCCAGCCACCGAATGGTGCTGACCACCTTGGATTGGATGGAAAGGTTGCCTCCCCCCCCTCCCTGGGCCGAGAAAGCAGGAGCAGCGGCGCCCCCTTGAGGAGGGACACCTCCACCACCGCCCATTGCCTGAGGGCCAGGGTACCTCCCGCCTTGGTGCGGGTTCATCGGAGCAGCACCCCCTCCATCCCCGTACTGTCCCTGGTAGGGGTATCCCCCATAGTGGTAGTATTGTGGAGGGTGGTGACCATAACCGGCATTGTGCCAGCCCCCTCGACCTCTTCTTCCACCCGAACCACGGCCAGATCCATAGCCTCTTCCGGTGCCATAGAACCGGTTGAAGTTGTTGTACCCCGGGTTGAAGCGGCCGCGACCACGGGCAAAACCTAGCCCACCACCTCGTCCACCACGTCCTGGGTTGAATCCTGGTTGGAAACCAGGGTTGTACACCAGATCAGCACCACCACGGCCAAACCCTCCATTCCCGGGCGCCGCCATCCTCCTGCCCGACTTCACGACGTCCGCAAACGAACGAGAAGTTTGAGCTGGCTTGACAGATGCCTTTGCCGGCGGCTTAACCTTGGATAGGGTTTTAGGTCGTGTCCCGGTTCTAGCAAATAACGCACACAGCCCTTTGATGGGTTTGAAAACCTTACCAGGCCCAATTAGCAACAATCCAGGGTCCACCTTTACGGTAGTGGGATTAAGTGCCGCAATTTCCCCTGCAACCTTCGGCACGGACGTCTGTTCCGTACTCACGGTAAGCGGAGGAAAAGGATTGGCCGGTTTTTGTGTTGCCAGTAATTCAAACTTATTCGAAATGGCCGCTAATTTAGGGGATTCAAAAAGATTTGAAAAACTGCTAGATCTCGGAGAGGGCCTCGCCGGTGACCTGCCGGCAGCGCCCTGAGTGACGCGCTCCCGGTACGCCGGTGCAAGGATATCCCCCAAGGTTCTCGGTGGTGACACTCTTGGCAATGGTAAAGGACCCTCCCAAGGAGGTCCCACCAGCCTTCTCTTCACCATTGTTGACAGAATTAACTTGGGTAGAGCTTTGTCATCTGTAGACGGAGAGTTACCTGAGGCAAGAACCTTTTCTGCTCTTGCTAATTGTTGAACTGTGAACCCCACCGCCACTGCTTCGTTGATGAATTCTGGAGTTGATGGTGGGGAAGAAGGTCCGTTGTGGTCAAGAACACCCTCATCGTCGGAATCCTCTGTATTCGCCCAGAATTTGGACTGGATCGCAACCAGACGATCCGTCTGAGATTGAGGTGCATGGACCGGCTTTGGGCGCTTGCCGACGGCCACCACGGCGTCTGCAAGAGCCATCAACTCCTCCCTGCCCCGAGCACGTCTGACTTCCACTTCGGCGTCCTCATCCTCAGAATCATCCGGATCCGTGACCTTGACCACGCGAACAGACGGGGCAAGGGTGAGACGTCGGCGACGTACCCCGACCCCTCCTCCATGGCCGCGCATTGACGACCCACGGCCGTCAGGCCGGGGCCGGTATCGCGACGGGCTACCGAGATATATTTCCATTGAAGCTAATATATTTCCATTGACAGAGAATCGAGTACGTGTATGTCTGCGTGGTCTACCGAGATATATATCTTTGCCGGGCTTAAGCATTCTGAAGCCTGAGATTTGGTGGTTGGCAAATATATATATTATATATATGTATATAGCTTACATATTTGAAGAAAGATAAATGCGTACAGAATTGAAGTCATTCGTGCATGTTACGAAGCAGGACATGTAAACGTTTACAACTCTTACGTTAGCTTCTTGCATGAGATACGTAGACATTCAAGATGCTTTTAGCCAAGCATATTCGGTCCTATCTGGTGGGATATACAGAATACACATGAGAATATGCCATTTGCATTCGTATTTTGCTTGGCCAAGGAGTTGATGCCCGACCACTATAAATAGCTGGCCATTTGCATTCGTCAGGATTCATTCACGATCATTTGCCTCCGCCCCATTGATCCACGTCCATTCGCCCTAGCCTCATTGGCACCCACGCCCTGCATCTCGCACACGCACACACAGCAGCGCCGCTGTCCGCGCTCTGCTGATTCACATCCACCTCGACGCCGGAGAACCAGTCATCGACCTCACCTTCGCCTCTCGTCGTCGACGTCGTTGTCATTTGCTTCATCAACACCGCACGTCATCAACTCCGGCAACCTCGACATCAATGGCCGCCCATGCGTATGGTGAGATCCTTTACATACTCAAGTTTATATCTTATCTCTGCTTTGCATAGCTGTAGATTAGATGCACATTCATGGCAATCCGCGGAAGCACGACGATGGCGGCCCGGAACAACGACGACCAACACAGCAACAAGGAAGAGATGGCGATTACCTGTGGCAAGACGACGTCCGGCGAGAGTAGCATGACGGCAAGCGACAAGATCAATATGATGATAAGAGCATCGTGGCAGCAGACAACAAGATCAACACGTCGACAGAATCAGCACGTCAACAAGCTAGACGCCGGCAACAGATGCAGCCCCGGTGTTTGGCGTGTGTTCAGCAGTAGCCTGGCAAAAGGAGGCAGATTAGTTCTGTGATGGATAAGTATAGCATGAACGTTGATTTGCAGCAGCTCGATGATGATCACGTACACCAGTAAATCATCGGTGGTCCAGCGGCTTTAGCAACAGCCCGACGGTGGACCTGCATGAGTGCATATACGGCGGTCCGGCGGCTTGACGATATACATCGACCATCATGCAGCAAGCGCCTGGTAGAACGTGGTGCCATCACATGGTGGGCTAGTATCAATGTACGTCAAAGCTCAACGGTTGCAGTTTTGGGCCTATTTAAGAAAATTATTTCGGTGGCCCGTGATTCATCATGGTACAAGTTCTTCATGCCGTCATTGTCAAGGAAGCAAGACTATGAAGTTCAACCGGGCTGTGTAAATCAAAGTCATCGCCTGCTTGTCTATTACAAATGCTCGGCCCCTTCTAAAAATATGTGTCGTGGCGCAATGCACGACCAACGATTATAACCATGGCGCAACGCATGGTTAAACACATAAACTGCCGTGGCGCAATGCAAGGCCGAAAGAGTAAAACCGTGGCGCAATGCACGGATTGGTGTCGTGGCGCAATGCGCGACCTACGTGGGCTTAACTATTTGCTTGTAAAAATTCACCAAGTATCTACATCGACGCTGAGCATGCGCGTCTCAATATTCACAAGGAGAAATCTCTGAAGTATTTTATGAGCACTAAGTCTCACCATCATATACCATTTTCCGCACCGTCAAGGCCGGTGATCCATATGAAGTCATTTTCTTCCCCAGACCGACGAGGCTGGGACGTTTCCTTTCCGCGACCGACGAGGCCGGAATTGTTCGTGACCGACGAGGCCGAACACCCTTGACTTCACTATGGGATCCGCATGACGAGGCCGGATACCTTTTGCTAGAGACCGACCAGGCTCTGGCTCCGCCATTTTCATTACTTTGTGCTTATGCATATACTTGGAGGCTACTCTTTATATATTTGGAGACAACAATTACGACCATCGGCATAGCTTAATCGGAGGTAGTCCACGGCTCAGCACCGCGGATGTAATTAACTGGTGGCCTCTAGAGGCCCCGGGAACCAGAAACTACACAATCCTCTTATTGTCAGATGGAGCTCGGCCCAAATATGTAAAAGTGGGAAATTGTACTTTGTAATTCTCTGAAGAATGAATAAAGTGATGTTTCCCTGAATTCGTGGTCTTGTGTTTTATTACACATTTACATTTATTTTGTATACGAATGTATACTGGCACGCCTGCGCTTATTTAGTACTTAGTACGATCCGCCGTAGTGATTTTTATGGCGAAACAAATTGGCACGCCCGGTGGGACTTGGATCTCCTCCCATCTTTGCTATGCTCGATGGTCGTTCAAAAGTCGTCTCCTGAGATCTCCAAATTCATGCTCCATATTATTGCATGTTCAAGATTTTGACCGAAAATTTCCACTATGTAGGTGAGTTGGCCTCTGTTGAGAGCACCGCCTCCTTCATGATCAAGTTTGGGACGTTCGCGCCCACTCAAGTCCTCGCCCATGGCAATGAAGTTATTCATGTCTCCACGGAGGCAAAGAAGGCCAGCAAGCTTGCGTATGCTAAGGCTAAAAAGGAACGGTGCTCTCTGATTGCAACAGCCCGTGACCTGCTGGCTAGTGACATGAAGTCTGATGCTGCTATAGTTCAAGTGAAAGCACTGTTGAGTGCTCTAGATCAAGTCAAGGAGGATCTTCGCCACAAAATGCTGAAAGCAAGGCAAGCACGTCTTCCAAATACCCTTCGAAATTTTCGGAGGAAATATGCTAAGACGCACAAGCTTCAGGAAGCATTAGCTTCCCATGTTGTCGTTGATGAGGCACCTGAAGCATGGCCTCGTGAAGAAACTCTGAAGGATGATTTGTTTCCCCGTGAATGGGCTGGCCACTCTACAAAGGCTAAATCCTTAATCCGCAGGATAATTAGAGAGCACCTTCGTGAACGGCGTTTGCCTGAGAAATTGTTTCCTCTGAGTCTGAACGTTCAGCATACAAGGGCCTTTCAAGCTGGAAACATGGTAGCATGCTGCCACATTTCAGCAAATGATGGCTCTGCTCACACGGGAAATCAATTTTCTGTCCTTCCATCGGAGGCCCCAGCTCCTCATTCTGATGGGCTCCAACAGCAACTCCAACAGCTGCAAGCCCAGATGGATGGCCTTTGGAGGCAGCTCCAGCCACAAGAGGCACCTGAAGGTTCACGTACAGGGGGCAGGGTGAACTCCCGTGTACCAAACTGGCGCCCTCAACAAAATCATCAAGTCTGGGCTCCAAGGAGGAGGTTTGCACCAAGAGATGCCCGTCCTAGCCATTGGAATCGTTGGGCACGTCCTCAAGAGTTCCGCCCTCAGACTCGCCAAGTACCCGTCTGAAGACAGAAGCGTCTCGTCGCATTGCTGGGAGTCTGCCTGTTTCTGAATATGATGGACAAACCACTAGTGATTCGGATACTGAGTCGTCAGCTTCTCTTGAGGCTTGTTCGCACTCCCCTCGTTATTCAACACTTGCTGGATCTCTACCCTCGGGTGATGAGGGCGAGTTGATCAGCACCAATCTTGCCCCTGTACATATGGCAAATGAGGAGAGTGACAAGCAACCAGTCATTCCAGGTTCTGAGCCACCACCGGCAAAAGCTTCAACATCGCAAACGCCTGAAGAGCGTGAAAAGGCGAGAGACAAAGAAATTGATGAGTTGAGGGTTCAAATGGCAAAGCTAATGTCTATGATGGAACACCTAACTGCAACTCAAACACAGCACTTAGAAAACCCTGTAGACCCGCAGTTTGCTGAATTCGAAGATGGAACGCTCGGTCTCTCACGCTTCCCATATATGGAGCCAGACCACCAGTTGCCCAAAGATGATGCAAACTTGGCAAACGCCAATATGGCTCCTGAAGGTAATAAAGCACCCCTTGGGACGCTCAAAGATTACCATGATATTGCTGAAGATATCATCAATAGAAAGATGAAGCAATTGGCGACTAATCAGTCCCCTAAAGTTGTCGAAGAAGTTCAAAAGCCATATCCTTCATGGCATGACAGTGTTCCATTCCCTGCCGGATGGCACCCACCAAAGTTCCGCCAATTTGACGGAACTGGAGATGCAATGGAACACTTGGCATATTTTGAGGCAATGTGTGGAGATACTGCCCGTTCGCCGTCTTTGTTATTACGCCAGTTCTCGGCATCCTTAACAGGTGCTGCCTTTCATTGGTATAGCCGCATTCCTGTAAGTACGGTTCATAGTTGGGCCATGATGAAAAACTTGTTCAGGTCCCACTTCATTAGTATGAACAAGGAGATAACTATTTTGGAGTTGTCTCAATTCAAGCAAGGACGTGATGAAAAAATAGAAGATTACATGGTGCGGTTCAGAAACAGCTACGTTCGCCTCACAAGAGAGATACATGTTGAAGATGCTATACAGATGTGCATTCATGGAATGTTACAACATTGGCTCGTTCCAATCTCTCGTCGTGCCTCGAAGACCTTTAATGCGCTTGGTGAGGCTATCGCAGCCACTAAGTTAGAATTTGAGAAGGCTCCGCAAATCATGGAGATGTACAAGAATGCGGGGAACACAGATAATAGCAAGAGGTTTAACTCTTCTAAACCGATGAATAATGGGGGCAAGCCTAGACAAACTGAGTCTAATGTTGCGAGTACGGTGCCAATGTTTGGCCCTAGAGCCGATCAGAAGCCCAAGCGCCCCAATATCAGAGAATTGCTCAATAAGCAATATGTGTTCCGTAGAGACTTAGTTAAATGTCTCTTTGAGCAAATGAATGAGCAACATTTATTAACGCTGCCCAACCCAACGAGACCTGATAAAGTGAATATGTCTGACAATCCTTTATATTGTCCATATCATAGATATGTTGGTCACACCATTGAGGATTGCATTTCGTTTAAAGAATGGTTGCAGCGGGCCGTTGATGAAAAGAAATTGGCCCTGAAGCCTGAGGCAATCAATCCCAATTATCAGGCAACAAACGTAGTAACTGTCATGCTGGGATGCGAAGAGCAGCCTGCCTCACATGAGGAACACTGGGTACCTCTCATACAAGTGGAACGACAATTGCAGAATTTCCATCTGCCATATGTTGCCCCAGATAATCAAGAACAGGGATGGGAAAGAGTTAAGCCCAGGCACTATCAAAGGGCTAATCAGCAAGCCCCACAAAGGCACTATGTGCCTGCACTTAGTCATCAACAAAGAGATCCAAGTAGGCGGCGCATGCCACCTAGGTTCGTTCCACGATCCGAAGGGGATCAGTCCTTTCCTCGAAGGGTACATACGCTTCCTACCTTGGGCCAATTCTTCCCAAAGAGCCGGGGCCAACCCCCTGAGAGCGACTCACAAGGAAGCAACTCAGCCTCAAATTTTGCTCCATGCAATACCATAGTCACAAGTGGAGAAGACAACAATACTGATGATGAAACGGCTATGACGCCGGAAGAACGTGAAGCACTCCGTATCGCGGATGCTTCTGAGAAGATTGAAGAAGTAAATATGAACTTGCGTGGCGGAAAAGAAGTTGATGAGCCACTCAAATCCCGCCAATATCGGTCCGATAAGGATAAAGAACAGCCGCCCAAAGTTTCCCATAAACAACAGCTGGGGGCGTCTTCTAGTCAGCCCCCAAAAGTTGATGAAGTGGAGTACAATATTGTTGCTCATTTGAAGAGAATTCCTGCATTGTTAAGTGTGCATGATGCACTCCTGTTAATGCCGGATCTTCGGCAGGCGTTAATCAAAGCTTTAGAGAAACCTCAGCTCTATGAAGTCGCAATGGCGGATCATCAGCTTGCCCACACTATGGCTGTGGCAAATGAAATCTCTTTCTCTGAAGAGGATAAGATCATAGCTGACAATAACCACAACCATCCTCTTGATAGATCCAGGGTCTGCAGTAAATCTGTTGCCCATCAAGAGTTTGTCCCGTGCTGGATACGTTATGAAGGATCTTGAGCCCACTAGTGTGGTGATCTGTGGATATGATAGCAATGGAAGCCCAGCATTGGGCACCATCACATTGAAGCTGCAAATGTCTACATTTGCCTTCAAAGTTAAATTCTTTGTGATTGAGTTTGCCACTTCGTACTCAGCCTTGCATGGGCGACCATGGTTGCACAAGTATCACGTTGTCCCATCAACACTCCATCAATGTCTTAAATTTGTGGACAACAATGGAGAACAACAAAGGATCATTGTCAACCTTAATCCATATACCATGCAAGATGTCCATCATGCCGATGCAAAATACTTCTTTAGTAGTGAAGGGGTGGAAAAGCAGCTTGGACGCTCGACGCCACCTGCAGATGTGCTAATTACCCCGAATAAGGCACTGTCTGAAGCTGAGATGAAGTATTTAGTGACTCCATTAGCAGCACCTGGTAGACGAAGGAGCTCATCGTTTCGAGCCGCGGAAGGCAAAGGGAGTCGCTCGACCACAAATGCTGGTTTCCTTGTTGGCGCGCCCTCAAAACAACCAAAATTCGATGGTTCATCCCAATTATGGACTTGGAACCTTACTCCAAATGTGATAGCTCCTCCTGCGAAGACGGCGGTAGAAATTTCTTCAACCCCGACGGCTCCAAGGTTAGACCCAGGAAATCCCACAGAGGTCCTGTCCATAAAAAAAGACCCTCATGTTAATTCATACGAGTCAAATTCCCCAACTAAGTTTGAGCCTCCTGCAACAGTTGTTGAGGACCAGGGCAATGTGCCCCTCGCCCAAGAAGTGGGCGACAATTCTTCAAAGGACGTACAAGAGAAGGGAAAAGTCAAGAAAATAGTCGCCAAAATTGAAAAGGTGGCTCCAAATGCCCCTGTTCCTCGACCTTCATCTTTGCATATTTCTACTTGTAAGCCATTAGAGGTTTGGGTTGCTCCAGACCTCCATATGGGTAATAACTCAACAATATTTTATAAAGTACCCCAGACACAACCTTATAGTACTTTGCCTAATTTCGCAGTTTATCAGACGGATGAAGAGGAAGTTCGGGCCACGCTAAAGGCGGAACCTAGGATGGTTCCCTTGTTGAAAAAGGCCGGGATCGAGCTGCGGGATGACTACCAATTACCACCCCCTCCGAGTATCTATGAAGAGTGGTGGAATGAATCTGAAAGGATAATTAAAACAGGTTGAGCGTCTCGTTCCAAACGAGGCATAGGCTATTATGTAAATTCAGATGATGAGGAAGATGTCAATAGCCCTAAAAATTGGGCCACTTGTAATGTAATAAGTGAAAATTGGCAACATGTACTATGGGGAGACTCCTCTTCAGATGAGGAAGATCTAGAGTGTCTGTGTCCCATTCCTTTTTATCCTAATGCTTCTTGTGTAGCTACTAACACAATGCAGGCTCATAAGGATCAAGACTATATTCTTGCTTCTATGCACAAGGCGGCAGCGGCGCCGCATGGGGAAGTATTAAATGCTGTCCCTGCTCCTGAAGAATTGGAAGATGTCATCCAACAAACCACTGATGAGTTGGTCGAAATAAACCTTGGGAGCGATGATGATCCACGACCCACATTCGTGAGTGCCAGTCTCACACGCGAAGCACGTGAAGATTATAGGCAGTTTTTGATGGAATATCGTGACTGTTTCGCGTGGTCTTATAAAGAGATGCCTGGATTAGACCCGAATGTTGCCACTCATAAGCTGGCGATAGACCCTAAATATCGCCCGATTAAGCAAGAACCACGATGCTATCATCCTGCGCTACAAAATGATATAGTAGCAGAAGTGGACAAGTTGATTAACGCCGGGTTCATAAAAGAGATACAATATCCTCGATGGCTCTCAAGCATAGTGCCGGTCAGGAAGAAGAACGAGCAAGTTAGAGTGTGTGTCGACTTTCGTGATCTGAACCGCACTTGCCCGAAAGATGAATTCCCAACTCCGACGATAGAGATGGTGGTTGACGCCACTACAGGCTATGGTGCCTTATCATTTATGGATGGGTTTTCTGGATACAACCAGATCATGATGGATGAAAATGACGCCCCCGATACGGCCTTCCGGACGCCAAGAGGGACTTATTATTATACTGTGATGCCCCTTGGTTTGAAAATGCTGGGGCCACTTATCAAAGAGCCATGTCGGTTGTGTTTCAGGGATTGTTTCACAAATCCGTAGAATGCTACATTGACGACTTAGTCGTAAAGACACGGGATAGAAACCGTCATCAAGATGAATCTGGCTCACGAACGAAGTTGCGAGGTGAACGTTGGTCTCCTTGAGAATAATTGCTGGGAAAGGCGTTGTTGAGAACAAGGAGTTTAGGTGCTATGTATATATAGCCCTGGGGTGCCTGTTGTATCTCGTTCAGACAATACGAGAGATTGTTACGTGACCCTGTTAGACTCAGGGCTCCGACTCAAAGAAAACTCTGAGCTTTAGAAGTTGTGTTGGGCCAAGACTGTTCATGTCGGCCTTATAAAATTTTCTTTAATCAAAGTGCACCATGTTGAGTCCATATTCGTATCTCATATAAACTCTACTTGGTTGGGGGCATTTGTAAGATGAATTTTTGGCACAATGCTCCCAAAGTATCAATCAGATAAAGGAGTTATTTTATTTTTTTAGTCGAGCCGGCTATACAAATATTTTTTTTTTATGCGGCTTATAATATTTTAAAAGCCCATATAAGAATGGCTCAAGTGTTGACCATTTACATACATGTTGTGCGTGCATGCACACACGTACAGGCTACTTGTTTTTGAAACAAACACGTACAGGCTACTTGTTTTTGAAACAAACACGTACAAGGCTACTTGGGTTATGGGCTAAATAATATACGTATATAGCCCACGTATTACACGTATAAGCAAATTAAAGCTAATATATTTCCATTGACAGAGAATCGAGTACGTGTATGTCTGCGTGGTCTGCCGAGATATATATCTTTGCCGGGCTTAAGCATTCTGAAGCCTGAGATTTGGTGGTTGGCAAATATATATATTATATATATGTATATAGCTTATATATTTGAAGAAAGATAAATGCGTACAGAATTGAAGTCATTCGTGCATGTTACGAAGCAGGACATGTAAACGTTTACAACTCTTACGTTAGCTTCTTGCATGAGATACGTAGACATTCAAGATGCTTTTAGCCAAGCATATTCGGTCCTATCTGGTGGGATATACAGAATACACATGAGAATATGCCATTTGCATTCGTATTTTGCTTGGCCAAGGAGTTGATGCCCGACCACTATAAATAGCTGGCCATTTGCATTCGTCAGGATTCATTCACGATCATTTGCCTCCGCCCCATTGATCCACGTCCATTCGCCCTAGCCTCATTG
>DXKC01034273.1:0-13827 GCA_031170775.1 Cymbopogon citratus
CCTAATCAACACCATCTATCTAGGTACACCAGCCGCATGGGCTGGGCCCTAAGCCCATTAGGGCGCCTATTCTAACAGAAGTATCTACATAGATATTTCAATAAGATTTTTCTCTGATACATATGTCCACTGCCTAGAAAAAATTTTGTATAAAAAATGTTCTTGTCTGACGAGATGTGATCCTGCTAGCTAGCGGAAAATGGCAACCTTACAAGTTAGTTTTGGGATTATTTATTTAAGTGCACTTCTGTCAAAGCTATATGATTTTTGCTTGTGCTTGAAAATTGGATGAGGAGATCGAATCACCAATGCTCCTACAGGAAAGTATGCATCAGGCATGGTGTTGTTAGATATATAGATGTTTCTCCATTTTCATTCTACTTGGAGGGTTTCTTTGCATATATGTACTCACATGTATATTGCCCCTTTGGGCTTAGCAATAGAATCTGGTTGGCCATATTCTGCTAACATGGTATCGGCTAGGTTTTCAGTCATCCGTCCAACCCTTTTGTGCCTAGCAATAGAATCGGTCGCCTGCGCCCCTCCGTGCCAATTGCGTGCGCCTGCGCCCCTCAGCCTACTCCGCGTGCCTGCTCACGCCCTCACGGCCTCCTCTGCCACACCCGCCGGTCCCAGGCCATAGAGGCCACCCACACTCCACATCGCTCCATCTGTTTCCCACCTCCTGCCGCATCCTCAATCTGTTTTTCCCCTTTACCACCACCAGCAGCAGCAGTTCTTGCCTCCTTCCATGGCTTCCACGCCTTCCTCTGAGCGTCTTGGTGCTATACCAGTCCCTCCGTGTCCTGTCATTTTCAATGGCACCAATTGGAATGAGTTTGTCTTGCATATGGAGATCCACATGGATGGCCAGCAGTTGTGGGGCTATCTCACAGGTGAGTGTCCCTGGCTCCCTGCCCCTCGTGTCCTGTTGCCCCTACACCGCCCACATACCCATTGGATCCTACCGATGATGCTAGGAGTGCTCTGCTTGACGCATTTCAGGTTGAGATGGAGAGCTACCAGTCTGATCTTGGTGTCTATGGGACTTAGCTGCGTGAAGAGAGGACTTGAGGCTCTGAGGGTACGCGGTGGTCGATGGCCTTGAGGCACCCTACCACATCCTCGATCGTCAACTCCTCGAAATCCATCCGCGTCTTGATTATGACAGTGACGTACTTCTTGGGAACGACAAGGAGGAACCTCTCGATGGCTCTCTCCTCGTCGATGGCGTTGTTGTCATACCACACCACCTGTTGCGTTATGATGGTGAGCCAAAGAGCAAAGTCATTGATGTCCTCACCCAGCTTGAAAGCCAGGTTCTCACACTCCTTGCGCAGCTTCTGCAGCATGGCTTTGCGGGCGTGGTCGCTGCCGATGCGTGCCATAGCAATGGTGTCCCAGACTCCCAGGCGTACTTGGCGGTGAACTTGTTCGCAAGGGAGTACTTCATCTTCGACGTGACGGAGACGAGGATGGCCTTGCCCGTCGATCATCACCGAAGACAGCATCTCAATAACGGACCTCGTCACACATCAATTGCACCTGCATCTTCACTTTCATCACCATGTACCACTCGTGTAGTTCGTCTTGATGAACATGGGCCATCCGGTACCGATGTCAGAGTCCTTGATGACAGTCTGGACGACGGGAGGAGAGCCGAGCCATCAACGACAACCACGGCGTCGATCCGAGGAAGGGAGGCGCGCCGCCTGTGAGGGCTCCGCACACCAGCATTCCATCCACATGGATCGCGGTAGTCGAAGCTACATGCACCATCCTCCTGGTCGTCGTCGTGTTTGTCGCAGTCACGCGGATCCTGTGGGGCCCATGCGCCATCATCCGCGTCGGCCCGCACACCAGCGTCATGCAGCTCCCATGCGGCCCGCACGCCTACAGCCTGCGAGTCCACTCGCTCGAAGCAATAAGCATATTAGAAGTAGATGCTATGTAGATGTTAAAAGGATAAGGTGCTGACACAATAGCCACACACTACTCTAGATGGGTATCTAAGTAGATAAGAACCAGACTTATGTTGTTAAAGCCATGGCCGGCGTGCAGGTGGGGAAGGCCGTGGTGGGGCGATGCTCACCGACAGCCCACTAGTGGAGTTGGAGGAGCTAGGGCCGTCTGGCTAAAAAAATGGATCTAAATCTGAATTTCGTGGATGCGGAGCTAGTGGAGCTGTCCCAAACAGGCCCTTATAGCACAATGAGCTAAATGACACAGCACCACCAGTTGATGACCTGCCACCATTTCACCTATAGAAACAATGACCAAAAAGGAAAAATCCATGACCAGAGACAAAAAGATACAGCTTTTGTGTTACTTACCCAACAAAATAGTAGGTATTCCTTGAGATCCCTCATAAGGATATCAACAACCGATTTGACATTTTCCCTGGTGAGTTAGATATTACAATTAGCACCATTTACTGTATATAAATATTAAAAAGAGAGTAGGGAGAAAAAATAACCTTTTCCTTGATGACCATATTCCTAGCTCAAAATTCTGGAAGCAGAATCTAAGGAAATCATCACAGTATGGTCTTCTGAAAACTGGAACATGAGGCAAATTGAAATTAGTATGTTTAAAATCTTATATCCTACATCGCTACTAAAAGAGCAACAGTTTCAACTATTAAGATATCAAGTTTACCTAATTTGGTTCGAACCTTTGCATGTGCCAAGTGTGCATTACGGTAATCTTGATTTATATCTGCTAGCAGACCATTAAGGTCCAAGATCAGAAGTTTCTTCCTTTGAAACCGTACCAGCGATCCTCTTGGTGAGTAGATATTTCGGATCTTGTCTTCATGTGCCTCAACTAAGCAAGAAACACATATGCAGCTAAGACCATGATTTGCTTTCACTCCATTATCAGAAGAGAAGCCTGGTCCTCCATTGGCTGAAGACCACTTTCTCTTTCCCCTCCGTCTTTTTCTTCCTGCATTGCTCTCCTGCAACAAGCCGCTGTTCTCAGCACAATTCTTATTTTCCTTGTTTCCATCCTTATTCTTCAGTAAAACGTCAGCATCATTTGCCTTTGACTGAGGACTACTTGGAACACCACCATTTATGGGATCCATATTAACATCAGCATGTCCTGATGCCCCAACCACATCCGTGCAACCATTTTCAGATTTATCGGCCACAGCTATATCCATGGGAACAATCGGTGGTGCCTTTGCGGGATCTAGTTGCCCCTGCATCTTGTTCTTCTTTTTCTTCTTCTTCTTCTTCTTCTTCTTCTTGTGTTTTGGTGTACTCCTCGAAACTAAAATTGGGAGCCAACTCTAGTCAGAGCATTCTTTCAATAGAAATTAACTATGCTTAAGAGAACACTAATCTGTCTAATGTCTAATCATGTGAACCTGAGCATGAACTGAACGACTGAAAAGAAGTAACCATTGGCAATTGTGATGATAAACCTTAGCTATAGGCCCAAGTAAGAACACTGTCACAACATATATGGTAAGACCAAAGGGTGTTGGGAGTTGTAACATGCATACCTGAAACAACAGTGGTGTTGGCTTCCTTCTTGGGCATCAGATTGGCCTTCACCTTGGCATCCTCCTCATTACATTTTGGTGTCCCCTCCATCGCTAAAATCAGGAAATCATCTATAATCAGAACTCTCTCGCTGTACAAACCAGTACACACTAGAAATGAAACTGAATTGACTTGACATGTGGTACAACCATATAAAGGTGAACAAAGAGTGAACCAGACATCTGCTGCCAAGTTAATAAAACCTAGCTATAAGCTTTATCCTAAGCATTCTAGCCACATTTATGGCAAGGTCAAAGGGTGCATGCACGCACAAATACCAGAAGCAGCAGCATCAGTGGCCTCCTGCTCCTCCACCTTGTTTCCCTTTGCCTCTACTTGTCCCTCCGCCTCTGCTGCTGCTGCTGTGGAATCAAAATCAGATGATAACTTATGTTGCTCCCGAGTCTTATTCTTCTTCATATTCTTCTTGCATTTATGTGTCCCATTCAAAGCTATGAACCGGAAAACAACCCAATTAGGCAATTATTACAACCTCTCAAGAGTAGTAACGTGAATGAATTGCATAGCATGGGAAAGCGTACAACAAGTTCTTTAAGCAAACGCTCGTCTAAGGAACTATATGGCCATGAACACAAACTGAAGCACACATCCTAAGTCGGTAAAATGAACCGTAGCTCTAAGGCCTACCAAATAACAGCTATGTTGCTGTGACACATAGCAGGGGCCGAGCTGAGGGCATGGGCGCTCGCGTACCTGAAACAGGAGAGGTGGTAGAGTCCCGCTCCGCCGTCCCCATCTCCGCCGCCGCTGCAGCCGGCGGCGTCGCGGAATCGAGATTTGACATCCCCTGCCCTATGGCCCCTAACCAGGACGAGGAAGATGATGACAAGGACCTAAAGTGGAGGCATGAGCTCGCCGCGATGGAGGCCTGGTGCGCCTAGGATCTGGTGGCTAAGGGGCCAAGGCGGAGCGGCGGCGGCGTTTCTCTCTGCTGCCGGTGGCGCGGCTCGGGATTTGAGGAACTGTATCCGTCACCGTTTCGCCTGCCTCGTCATTTTGGGCCGTGAATTTGAGTTAATGGGCCGTTGTGATCTTCAGGCCTTGACGGTACACGACTCTGGAAAAAATTCTTGCGACGGTGCCGTCCAGAATTTGGTGTGTACTAAGAACATCTACAGGCAATCAAAAAAAAAAAGAACATCTACAGGACTCCAGTAGATCCCAAATACCAAAAGCCTACCATATTTGGGGAGTTGGCTTTAAATCATTGCTCCAGTAAATTTTCAATATTATCCCCAACTATTGGGATCAAAAACAGCTCAACTCTTCTCAAATAGAGGGGGAGATGTAACTCCCCCAAAAGCCTCACCTGCATCCGAAGCGTCGAAATCTGCTTTCCCGCGTACACGTTGGTAGAGGTGCCAGTATACTGGTGGAGGTGCTCCAGCTCGCCTCGATCCAGCTCCAGCTCGCACCAGTGGCCTGTAACACTCCAGACACCATAAAATCCTAAGATGTCACTAAACATCCATTCCATCATGCTAGAATATAAAATTCGGGAACAAAAGCCAACATCAAAGTATTATGCTGAAACAACAATGAGACAAAACTGTACTTAAGTAAAGCTCCAACTTAAAATTTTTTACTTAACCTTGGAGGATTCTATGAATATAAACTAAGTTTACTACAGTAAGCCCAGAGTGACATTATTATATCTAAATATGGGTGAAATTATGAAGACGTGCTGCTAGTCTCATCCCTTCAAACAAAGCATCCAATCAAGCACCTGGAAAGATAGAGGGGTGAGAATAAATCTTAGCAAGCAAACTGCCTGACATGTCATTCATACTATACAATTTAATTAGACATCAATTTACTTGTAGAAGAACATATAATATATGAAAATAATAATTTATAGTGTCAATTTAATTATCAATGACATTGTTATAAAGAAGTTACCAACATTATACAAACAAGATATCTAATAAATTTCCATAAAAAAGTAAAGACCATGATATACAATAGATAAACCACCTTATATATTAATAAATTAATGCTCCCCCTCATAATAAAATAATACTCCTCATCGTCACTTCATGCCAACAAAACTCCAATACATATAAACCACAAATAATGGAAATGCAATGCATATGCATGTCTCCTGCCTACATACCCAACAAGGTATGGAGCTGCATCGTACCCCTCCTCGGGCAACGTACGATGTTGTACCAGTACAGTCGTGACCATAGGTCAACGACATAATCCACAAGAGCACTTCGGAATAGTCATATAACTTTCTCACCGACCTGGCTCAATAGCACTCTGGAATAGTTATACGACTTTCTCACGACGTGGCTCGATGCACATGCTCATGACAAGAATGCACATGATGCAATAACAAAATTCCGCTACAAGATACTTGCCTCATCTGTCACATTCATCCACCCTCATAAACTTATCACTTACCTAATCTTCCATATTCATCCACACTCATAAACATATCACTTACCTCATCTTCCATATTCATTCACACTCGTAAACAAACCACTTACCACATGATGATAGGCATATGACACAAGATTCAATAATTCAAATCATACATAAATCACTTTATAGAGTGACATTTTAATTGGTTATATTATCTTGGTTGAATTCATGTTATGACAATGTGTAGGTAGAATAAATAACAAGTCAAGCTGTAGCAACCACAGCTACGTTTACTTGCCTCAAAAGACTATGCGAGAACAAGAGCTAAGAAAGGTCCAAAGGCACACCACCTGTTCAAGCATTATCACCTTAGAATATAAACTCGTACAACATTCACAAAGGATAGTGGGAAACTCTAACCCCGTCAACTAATTGATCAAATACGACAAACCCTAGTATCAATTTCACATCAAAACATTGGGAAACCAAAATCTTACCCCAACAAAGACTATGATGAAGATACGCAATGATTGATCTCCAGTTTCACCCTCTACCTCGCAGCGATCTCCGCGTTACACGTTCCGTCAACTTGATCTACTCCATGGACGACATCACCATCAAGAACAACGTGGGGAACCATGGGATTGAGGGCAAAACAAAAGGAGAGGAAGAACCCTAACCAGTTTTAGATGAGGAAGAGGTGCAGTGACGAATGATGAGCAAGCCCTCCCTCTTGTCTCTCTTTCATGTCTTCCTTGATCCTCTCTTCTCGTGTGATTACATGGAGGCGGCGACGGCTCAATGGATGAAGGCAGTTAGGTTATGGGGAGGGGAAGGCCCATGGTCTTTTGAAGATCCCTATCTTCAATCAATCTGTTCATCAAGGTGGTCTCTATCTCCATGATTGAAGTATGCCATCCTTGGTGATGAATTCGTCGATTAGTAAACACTAACGCAAGCTAGTGAACTATAGTTACATAATCATGGATTATCACTACTTGGCACGCAGGCCATTACATGATTAGTTGACAATATCACTAGGGCTCCTGCCCATATTGTCTTCATGACTTGCAAGCCATGAATTAATCACATACATGCATCTCATACACATAAGGGCTATACCAATCATGAATACATGCAAAATAGAGTTATACAAAATCGACGTCTAAACTTAAACCGCCGAAAACTCTATTTTCCAAGCCTTATTACACAATTCTAATTTCGCTGATCATGACAAAGTGGTGCAGTATCAAATCCAAAATTTCGTTCTCTATAATTTTCATGTAGAGATCGTCTCAATCTGATTACGGATCAAAAGTTACGGCCGTTTTACCGAGGAACTCTTTTCTCGGTCAGCCAGCGCCCGGTAGTAGATCCAATCTACCACCGCCGTGCATCACATGCACTCGGCACTTGACCTAGGGTTCGATTCAATCAATCTAATTGATTTCTAACTTGCCATGACTGGATTTACATATATCACTTAACTCGGATGGCGGAACTCCGACCGGTACGAGTAGATCGTTATAATACCAATGCGACAAGATGACGAACCAAGATCAGAAACTTGTCTACAACTGCGCATATCTCCATATGCACACAACCAGACCTATACCAGAACAGACCAGCTCTGATACCACTGTAGGGTTTTGAGGGTGATACACTAGCCAGAAAACAAAAAAAATTTTACCTCATAAACCAGGATCTACTGCATAGTATAGGTCACGGGATTACCACTAGACGCGCAGATGCAGCGGAAGACTACTCGGTGTAGTTGTACGTGTCGCAGCAGCAGAGTCCAGACCACGTCTCCAGACCATGATCGATTTCGCGCAGACCACCGTGTCCAGTCGACCACGTTCTAGACCACGTAGTCGATCACGCCAGACCACCGCAGATCACCGCCGACCACTAGCCGACCACAGCCAACAACTCATCGACCATCGTGATCCGTCCAAGTGCTCCAGATGTAGCACCTCTGAGGAATCCCACACGTGCAGGGAAGAAGCAATGCAACTCACCGGATTGCTAGATCCGCGAGGAGCTAAGGCGTGAGCGTGGAAGCTAGGGCAGCCCGAACAGATTGATCGAATAGATTAGATCGTTATGGCCACGCCCTACCCCTTGCTTATATAGGCGTCCCCTTAGGGTTTCGAGTTGGTGGCCCAATAGGAAATCCTAAACCTTATCTAATTCGGGTCCATCCCAAATTAGGCTTCAAGCCCCTTAAGCGTGCGACCCTATGGGTTCACGTATACACAGACATGGGTTGAGTACTCCTACTCGCCCAATAGCTAACAGCGGTCTCTAGCAAGGCGTGATAGCTCTGTGCATACGCAATGATCATATCAGACGAACCACTACCGAGCATGTACAAGTTATTCCCTTTGCCTCATGATGTATGATTCAACTCGTGGGTTAACTCTTAACCCAAGCACGGCCATGTATTTATTGATCTAATCACTTGAGTGATCAGTGACATCACTGCCATATAGAGAGGGGCAAATTCCATCTTGATTGTCTATGTCTTACAGCATGATTCCCAACCACACGAAGACTACCTTTATAACTACCTTATTACAGAGCTGCGTTTGACAGTCCCTAAGTAGGTCATTCCACATCTCGAGTACATACAACAATCTCAGGTCTAAGGACATAATGTACATGACACAAATAGAGACAATCTCAAGTTGGGTCAGTCCAGCCTACATGTGATACATGTGCCCACATCGTTAGTTTGACATCTCCATGTCTATGACTTGTGAAACATAGTCATCAACTAACACATGTGCTGGTCTAATATTCAAGTGTGTTCTCACAAGAACTCCAACTAGGGACATCAATAGAATAACCATACAAGTAAATGAGTTTCACAACAATTCACATAATTGTCAATCAATACAAGTTGTCTATAATGGATATTTATTTGAATACTTTATAATATTTATAGATACAACCAGAATATCATCATCTCTATGAATACCTCTAGAGCATATTCCCAACACCCTAGAGCTGTGACTCTCATGGTTGAACTGTACTGGCCCTCTGGAGGTTTCGGGGCATCCGACGGGTTGCATCGAACACGTCCGGCCAGAGGCTATTTTTGCGCTGTGATGCGATGCGTTCTTGTTGAACGCGTTGGACGCTGTAGTCGGCGTCCAGCGATTCGGTCGACTGCGCGTTTGGAGGTCGGGGCGCTTGCAGGGCTCTCTGGACTGCATCCGGAGGCCCGTGCAACATCCAATGGGGGTGCGTCGGACGCGTCTGGTGCTCGCCCCAACGGCTAGTTTTGAAATTGACTGACTGACACAAAATTTAGTTGCATGCGTCAGACGCGTCTGGCGCTGAGTTGTCGGAGCGTCCGACGCCTCTCTGTCTCGGCATGGTTCAGTTTGAGTTTAGCACGCGCACTTTGCACGCATCTGTTGGCGGTCCTTAACTCACATTTTATACCACTAATAAGAATATAAAAGGCACACCAAACTTAGTGAATAGGATCTTATGCTAATGATTTTTACAAGTTTGGGTGTTTCACTTGTTTTGCAGGACAAACATAAAAACATACCTAAAGTGGATCCAAAGTGGAGAAAAGAATAAGATAAACAAGATTCCATTTTGGACCACAAGCAAAGCAAGGAGAAAAGCCCACTTACTAGGGGATATGGGCCTCCAACCATGAATTCATAAACCCAACAAAGTGGAGGTCCAATACCCAGTCCAACTACGTTTCGAGCTATAGGAGCGGGGTTCACTAAAATGGCCATAACTCCCTCATCCGGAGTCCGTTTTTAGTAAACCACACCATCACACAAAGCTAACTATGAAGCCCACAACACCTTCAAAGTTTGAGGCCCATCCGAGCTAATAGGGGGCCGGCCGGCCCCCTACACACTCCTGGCGCCGATCAGGCCTAGTTTTGGCCAGGCGGCCCATGCCGACAACCCAACCTCAATGGCGGTGCTGTTTTTCTCATTCACTGTACTTGGACACCAGAGGAGGTCGGCTTTGGGCATTTAGGAGGGGAATATTCCAAGGGAGATGCTCCCTCTCCCACCTATAAGTAGAGGGGTCCTTCCCCTCTCATTCTATCATCACACAAAAGGGAGAAGAGCCACCACTACCACTAGAGCTCCACTCTAAAGGGCCTAGGTCCTAGCTAGCTATAGAGTAGAGAGAAGATGTGAGTGCGGGAGTGGGAAAATGCCGGACTTGTCAGCATCTTCCCCACTTGTACCTCTACGGATGTTCTACTTGGCTCCATAACGGGATCTTGGCTAAGTGAGTATTCGTGTTTCTTATAGTTTGATAAAGATCTTTTGTTTAGTTGAGTTTTACCTTCTTTTGTTTACAAGATCGTCATCTGTCCCTGTGAAGGATGCTCTAGTTGAGGGCCCTGATGAAGACGGATAACCCTACGTTACGCTAGAGTAGTAGTCGCTAGCGTAGACGTGGTATCTAGGCCAGAGGCTACCTTCATTTTCCTCATTTCCCACGGTTGAGGTGGTAGGTGGCAGGGAGTGACCTAGTCCTCTCCATCCCTTGTAATCCCCCATGTTTGGGTTCGGTGTAGAGCTATAGGCTGGTATCGCTTGGCAGACCAGGTGCGCTCCGGTGCCCGAGCTAAGCATGTAGAAGTATTACAATATGCCATCCTTTAGATCCTAAAGACTATAGAAATCCATCTATACCACCTCTCTATCCCTACCCTTGTGTTGTTCCTTGGGCGAACTAGCTTTGAGAAATACCTTCGTTCCCTGTAGAAAATACGATACCCTGAATACTTCTGGGTGAAAGCTACAATGGTACTTTCATACGCTTGCGCTAAGAAATACCAACAAGCTTTCTGGCGTTGTTGCCAGGGAACGGTTGCTATTTTCTCCAACCCTGGTTCAACCTCGTATCTGTATCCTTATTTAAAAAACAAAAAAATATTTTATAAATAAAATATTCCTGTTACCTAATCAACCATGAAGCCAAACCCAATTCCAAACCTTAGTGCTTCAAAGGAGAGTTCTTAGAGCCATCTTCTTTTTCAAAACCAAAAGTTTCATCGGGCTATGAACTCTACCTAGTTTGAAAACCATGGTTCGGGCACAACCCTTCTTAGGGTTTGATCATATAGACCCACTTAGCCACCTGCAAGATTTTGAGGAAACATGTTCGTGCCTAAGCATTCCTGGCATGACATAAGAAATTCTTATGTGGAAATTGTTTTTGTTCTCTCTCAAGGGGAGGCGAAGCAACGGTACACTAATGCCGTAGGAAGTTTTGAATGGGGACTAGGAAGAATAAAAGGACAAGTTTTTGTCTTTCATTCTTCCATTCGTCCCGTATCAACTCTCTACCAAGGGCAATCCTCGATTTTGAGCAAGCCAAGAAGGAGTCCATAGGTGTAGCCTGGGTTAGGTTTTAAATGTTAATACATGCCAACCCAGACTTGTCTATACCCAATAGCATGCAATTGCATCTCTTTTGTTCGGGTCTAGACATATATGCTGCCCTATGCTTTGACATGGTCGCTGGAGGGTTGTTTTCACATAAAACTATGGAGTAGAGGAAAATCTTAGACCACATCCTAGAGAAGCGTGCTTCTCCTGTTGTAGAACATAAAAGCCTCCATGAAAAGGGCATGTCAAGCTTTGAGGAGCCCTCATGAGCTGAATCCAACTTTGTTCTATCCTTAGATTCGACTTCTGAGCCCTCACCCAAACTGCGAACAATGAAGGAAGGAATGCTTTATCCTTCATAGTTCGCTATCAATTTTGAGGATTTTGGTGAAACCTCAAACCTATCTTGGCACAAAAACCACACAACAAATGAATTTTTCCCTAGAGCAGAACCATCAAAAGAATGGTTGATGGAAGTGAAACATTCTTCCAAAGCAATTCGGATTCTTTCACCTTCTGTGACTATATCTTGCACGCAAGAGGGAACAAGTGTGGAAGCCCTACACAATCCCACAAATGGGGACTAGTATCATGTCACAATTCCTTTCGAAAACCCTTTGGGGTAAATTACCGCTAGTCCCGACCAACAAACTCTTCAAAAGTCCGTCTGGACTCATTTTTGAGTGTTGTGGAATTGCTAGGGTCGTGCCATTGGAAAATAGCAAAACTGAGGTTTTCTTGGATTTCCACATCTATGCCATCCTTGATTTTGATCTTCTCATAGGCCACCCTCTTGAGGCTCTTTTTCAAAAAAAACCCTTGGGGGCCTACATGAGAAGCTTGGGAATATTGCTTCTGCCACTCCTATACTTTGTCCTAAAAAGTTCCATGGCAAAGCATATTCCCAACCATAACTTGTTCGAGGAGGTGAAATGTATATCTCCATTCGTTTTGTCTGAGCTTTCTTCTTATCCTTATGAAACGAAGCGACCATCATCACCCTCGCTCGAACATATGACATGTTGAAAGGTCCCTTGGTTGGTTTTGATAATTGAGTGACAACTTTAGGATGGACTAATGTGTTTGTGATGAGATACACAGGAAATTAGTCCATAGGAGAATGTGCAATGGAGAAACTTAATTGCATATGTGACATGACAGTGACCGAGATGGAGAAGATTAAGATGAAGCTTGGATCGATGGACCGGTGGATGTGTGAAGGGCAAGTCAAGGCTTTAAAGCGATGGATCATGAGACGGTGAAGCTTGAGCAAGACTTGGCGCCGATGGACCATGAGACGGTGAAGAGCATGTGAGGTCAAGATCGATAGACCAAGAAGGTCATGTGATGATATGAAGTGGATCATATCATTTGGTGATCGTGTCGGTGCATGTGTTGCACTAGCGCATTGGAGAAAGACGGTGAAAATGGAAATGTGCAAGGCAAAGGTATAACCTAGGGCTTTTCATTTCACCAGTCATGAGGCGTGTGGAGAAGTTGATGACCGGATTTAGGATAGATAGCCGTACTATCAAGAGGGGCAAACTTGTTTGAATATCAGTCATCTAGTGCCACTTGAGCGATCTAACATTGCGACATGCTAGGATCGAGTGGCGTAGTGAGATCAAGAGAAAATCCTTTGAAAATGATTGTGAAAATGCTAACACACATGCACATGGTGGTGTACACTTGGTGGTGTTGGCAAATTTACAAAGGTGGTGGAGTTTGTAGGGTTGAGTTGGGTTTCGGTGCTTTTGAGAAAATGAAGTATCTATTTTCTATTGCGCCAGATGCAAAGTCATTAGAGAAAAGGAGGTGTTCACGATGAGGTGTTTGCCGATGTTTTTCAAGCGCTGGACGCTGCCTGGCCGAGCGTCGAACGCTGGTGGTGCGTTCGGCCCGTTGTGCGGTGAACAGGCAGGAGTGGCGATCGCGCCGGACATGTCCGACGGGGTGCGTCAGACGCATCTTTTCGTCGAGGGTGTCTGAAGGTGTGGTGATGTGGCGGCAGCCTCTCTGGTGTATGCATCGGACACTGGCACCAGACGTGTCCGGGGCAGCTCCGAACGCTACACAGAGAGGTCTGCAAGCAGACTGGTCGGCGGACGCGTCCGGGGGTCGGGCGTCGGATGCTGGCCGGACGCACTAATAGCTAACTGGTGAAGTGGCATGCGTTTGAAGTTGAACGCACCGGACATGTCCGACGGACTGTCCATCAGTGCGTCCGGCGGTTCTCTGTTTGAGCCGCTGGGTTCGGTGCTGGCCGTGCGCGTTTTGCACGCGCTGGACGCGTCCGACGCCCTCGAAAAAGCCTGACTTGGGGGGTAACGGCTAGTTTACCCCTTGAAGCTATAAATAGAAGTTGTGGCCGGCCTTGGGCTGGTGCTGAGCACCCTAGGAACTTTGTGTCTTCCTTGGAGAGTGCTTGTGCGAACATATGGCTTTTTCTATAACCATTGTGTAGCATCTTTGTGTGTGATGAGTGATTGCCAACAAAGTCC